>JAQQSW010003352.1:0-14714 GCA_028646575.1 Pseudocheirus occidentalis | reverse complement strand
TGTCTCTCTTCCCCCCTCTGTCTCTGTCTCTGTCTCTCTTTGTCTCTGTCTCTCTCTCTTTGTCTCTCTCCCCCCTCTCTGTCTGTCTCCTCTGTCTCTGTCTCTGTCTCTCTGTGTCTCTCTGTCTCTCTCTGTCTCTGTCTCTCTCTCTGTCTCTCTCTTTGTCTCTCTCTCTCTCTCTCTCTCTCTCTCTCACTCTCTTTTTCTCTCTCTCTGTCTCACAAGTGGGAGGGAGATTTTATCTTCTACCCTGCGAATTTTAATCTAGTGATAGTTAGATATATTTAAATTAAGAGTTGTGATGGATTCCACTTTGATATGCATATTTTTCTAAGATTTCTCTTAAGGTTTATGAAACATACAAATAATAAAAATGTTTATGCTTATTTTGATAGTCATAGTGACAATATACATTCCTAAAATTCTATTTCTTGACTCTGACCTTTTTCTTTATCTCTGATATTACATGTATTAATCTTTACTTGTCCAATTGCTATAAACTTACAGGGTAGATTCTTTAAGAAAGCATCCACCATAAATAGAAAAAGTGAAAATAACACTGAACTTTATACATATAGCTAATATATAAATCACTAACTCTATTCTTTCTCCCTGCTCCCTACTCATTCATAGCTAAGACACATGCTGAAATGCTTGGCATAAATTTGTATGGGCACAGACCATAGGCACCTAACTACATGTATTAAAGTCTCGTTATAATTGCAATGTTACAAAGAGACATCTTTATGTCAATAATAATGGGAATAATAATAATAATAAACAATGTATCTAATCCAGATACATTTAACTAAATGTCCATGGATTCCAAGGGTTCTGAAGAATAGATTTTCATGGATTTGTATACTTAGATGGGAAATAATATTATACCTTTATTTCAGTGTAATTGGTCTCCTCTGAAATCCTCTATATCTTATTTTATGCCTTTAAAAAACATTCTAAGAATGAGACTACAGGTTCTATTGGGCTGCCAAAGGAGTCAATGATACACAATGAAGTCCAAGGTATCCTATCACCTCTCTGCAGAGAAGTGATAGACTAGGGATACTGGATAAAACATGCATTTTAAAACAAAACCAATATGTGAATTATACTGGTTTTGTCGGACTATTCGTATTTAAACAAAGAAGGGCTCTCATTCGGGTGGAAAGGGAGAGGTGGCCTGCAATAATTGTCAGGGGAATTTGAAGGTCATGATAGTAATTCAAAAAAGAGGAAAACCCAGTGGAAAGGACATGTGAATTATCAAAGGATCAATCAAATTCAGAGGGGCTTATCACTGAGTTGGTTGCAGGGCAATTAGTTCTTTTCAACCTGAGTAACTCTCAAAAACTATCTACCAAGTCATAGAGATGCTGGGATTTGTACTGCTACAAGCAGTCCTACAATGAAGAAAGAGTGAACCTTTGAAGTAAAGAACTCTTTTCTTCAGCACAACTTACCAGATTGCCACTAATAATTTTGAGCTAATACTGAATTTGTAACGTAAGAATTTCTTTATATGTTCTCTGCTGACTACAAGTTCCTTATGGTGTGGTCACTGTATATTTGCATATTTAATACACTGATCTGAATTCAGCCATTAACCTATGAAAATGTGTTCTACTTTCAGAAAACCCAGGCTTAACCCTGATTATTACTGACATTTGCCTTCAATTCACCTGATATCGCCCCCCTCCAGAGGAAAATTCTTCTTTGAGTGGGGTATTTAGCACATTAGAACAAAGTTTATTTCATGTTCAAGTATGTTATACTATTCATACCAACTGGTCAAGGGTTGTTTTCTCGAAACACAAAAAAAGTTTTCTCCTTGTTTTTTCAAGATAATTCTGAAACGTGCCTCAGAGCTCCAGGGCAGGGTTTGATTAATGCATGATTTCCTCTTTAAAATTAGAAACAGGAATCATGAGTGATGCTTAATAATTTTCATTTGCTTGTCTGCTCTGTTTTCCAAGCCGTCTAATTAAGGCTTGGTTCCCAGGCCTGATTAGGCTGCTCTTACATCTGACTGTAGTTTGCAGATACTGCTCCAAGGCAGGAACTCAAGCTTATTTTCAGTAAATGGGAACAAGCTGGGAAGGAACAATAGGGTTTTTTGGGGGGGGGGGGGGTTATATGTATGCATGTATGTATGTGGGGGTTTTTTGCTCCCATAATTAGAGAGATTGCAGTGTCTTCCACGGAGAGCAATAATATCATTTAACAATAAGCATTAGAAAGTAGAGTTGAAATAATAAACCATCAATTTATGATTTTTAGAACTCTGTGTTTCAGACATGTCCCTAAGTGACCATTTTCTCTGCACTCTGAACATGCTGAATAAAATGCCATTGAGTCTCTGTAGATCAATGTTGATTTAACTCATATTGAGAAAAAAGGTTTGCATGACTCTTCCTAGTTAACCTCCATCTCTGATGATTAAATCAAATGGAAATGTATTCCTGTTAACTTTCTGAAGCTGAGTTGCCAGAAGCAAAACAATTAAGTAAAAAAAAAACTTGGCAAAAAATTAGAAATTTTCAAATATAGCAGTGTGGAGGAGTGGAAAATATGTAGAATTTGGTTTCAGAGGATATGAACTTCAACCCTGACCTTGACTCTTACTCTCTATGTGATCTTAGCCAAGTCACATCACTTCTCTAGTCACTAGCCAGTTCTATATCTATGATCCTGCTGCATATTAAGAGACAGAATTGCTATAGGACTTAGAACTAGAAGAGAGCTCAGAAAACAGAGACAGTCCTAGAAAATGTCAGCTATAAATACAGACAAACCAGATGCCTCTCTCACAATCTTGGGAAGTGGGACTGCCATTTCATTCATTTTAAATCACTAATCCCAAATCATAAGGCATAACTGAATGGTGTTTCTTCCTTGAATTATGTTAACCCTTTATATTCAATGTGTCACCAACTTCTCACTCCTGAATTACTACATTGTTTCAAAATCCCCTCCTTCTCACCAGTCTTCCTTTCCAAGCCCTCCTAGATGTCTTTGCCATATTTTACTGTGGTGAACAACCAAACAGTTGACAAACCTTCCATATCTTTGCATCTTATGTGATTCTCAACCATTTCTCTCAAGAAATACTTCATAGAAGATATAAATCTTGTACTATAAAATGAACCCATTAGAGTCCCACATCTTAGTCTTTTAATATCTCAATGGTACAAATTTATCATAATATCTCATTCCTGCTGTATGAATAACTCATGTCCTTTTTCAGCATACTCAAGGGGTGGCTAGGTGGTGCAGTGAATCCCTGCACTGGCCCTCGAGTCAGGGCGAGCTGAGTTCAAATATGGCCTCAGACACTTAACACAAAACCTAGCCATGTGACCTAGGGCAAGTCACTTAATTCCAATTGCCCTCCAAAAAGCAAAAAACAAAAACAAAACAGCATACTCAAGTGGATCTGTGATCTGTGATCCCTTCAGTTTGAGAGTTCTTTCTGCTAATCCAAAGTATAAGTATGTGGGCATTTTTGCCCACGTCAGGCATCAACCCAATATTTTAGAGATCTTCTTTATTTCCTTCCAACATGAGAATAGAAGTGGAATCCTTCCAGAATCAGAATGGAGCATCATAGCCATATGCATGTGTCACCATAAGAGCAGTCTTTCTTCTCTTTCTGTTCTGCTGTACTCTTGTTATTATTCATTGGTTATATGATGCAGTCTACACACATCCATGATGCATCTCTAAAATTATCTTCTGTGTGATGTCCATCTTTAGTTCTTCAGAGACAGGAATATTCCAGGTCTTACTGTCATATAGCAATACTTGTAAAGTGTTTGTACTGAAAAGAAAGACCTTTGCTTTCATGAGAGGTTTGGTATCAGTAAAAAAGCCTTGCAATTTGCTAAAAATAATATAGCTCACTCTCCTCACTTTCAACTCTGAGCTCAGCTCATTATCCATCTGTTCTGTTTATATATGTGTATGTGTATGCATATATATTTGTATATATGTACAAATACATATATACATGTGTGTGATATGAGTACATGTACATATAAGTATATATGAATATATGTGTGTATATGTCTATATATCTATATCTACATGTGTATATATATCTGTGTAAAGAGAGGCAGATATAGATTTCTACATGTATAGAGATAGATATATAGATTTATACTTTTGGACAAACTCTATGGGTTGTCCAACCAAAAGTATCTCAAAATTGGAGCAATAGACATTGTTCATTCACTCCAATTTTCCTATGTGGATGGACAGGATGAACTCTTTGGAGTGGATATACATATCTTCCAGGAGGCTCTGCAGTGTCCTGAGGCTGGATGTAATCATTATATTTCCCCAAACCGAAGTATCTGGAGAACTTCACTATCTACAAGGAGCCCTTCATGGGTGTGGACACTGCTGGATCTACCAAAAAAAAAAAAAAAGCCTTCCCAGTATTACTCAGGAAAAACTTGAAATTCCTTAGATTGACTTTCTAGGGACACCATAACCTGGTATTAATTATTCAGCCAAAATTTATAATTATACAATGCCATGGTCAAGTCAACTTCTTCAGTATTCTATAAAGTCAGCATCCTTTCCTATTTTCCTTAGCTACTTCCACAACTGTATTTTAAACCATTTTTGCATCCTCATAGCACCCAAGCAGTGCCTAATACTTCGTAGATCCTCAATAGATACTTGACTAAACTGGATTAATTTGATTCTTCTTGAACTAAATTACAGATGACAGTTTTGCTTCCAGTAATCCTTTTCTAGTCCTTTATCTTCAGGATCTGATTTATTCCACCAACCAACCACCTTCTTGAAAAGCCCATTCTAGCGTCTGAATCACACTGAATTATATGCTATAACAATTATATATTTTTCTAACAAATAAATATCTAATTTATTTCCAAAGATGATTAGGGAAAAAGGAAAAAGAGCCTGTATGTTCTAAAATGTTTCTAGCTGCTCTCTTTGTGCTGGCAAAGACCTGGAAATTGCAGGGATGCAAATAATTGGGGGATAGCTGAACAAGTTGTGGTATATGATAATGATGGACTACTCTTGTGCTATAAGAAATGATGAGCTCAGTGATCTTAGAAAAACACGGAAAGTCTTGCATGAAATAATGAAGAGGGAAATGAGCAGAACCAAGGGAACACTGTATACAGTAACAACAATACTGTTTTAAGAACAACTTTGAATGAGTAAGTTATTTTGAGTATTATAAATACCCAAATTAACTATAAAGGATATATAAAGAAAGACACTCTCCGCATCCAGAAAAAGAACTGATAAACAGAAACGTGTAAAAATAATTTACACATGTGCATATATGCCTATTATGCAAATATAATCTACATACATACACATACACAAGATACATGGGTACATGAATATATACATACGTACATGTGTGTATATCTATTTGTGTCTTATGAAAATCATCTCTATGACAAGGTGGTAGGAGGGTAGAAAAAATAATAGCTCAGTGCTCTCTACTTTTAGCTCTAAGCATTGCTCTTAATTCTCATCACCATTTTACACTTAGATTCCTGACTCCTATCATGTCCTATGCCAACTTCTTTGAGGTGTCACTTTAACAGACGCCACAGTGGCTTCTACCTTTGACTAAACAATCCCATGAAACCTATACTGTTTTCCTGTAAATTGCAGTTTAAGTACCACGGTTGTTTCTTATTGATTAGCCACTCACAACAACCCCAGATCTGCCTCTCTTGTTTAATCTTGTAATTACTGTATTGTGTGTGTGTAGATTTATCTATACTATCATTATAAATCTTATCTCCCCTGTTATATTATAATTATTTCAAAGGGAAGAAATCATGTCTGTGTTATAATGTGTACCCTTCAAGTGCCTTTATACAGTGCCATATATTATGTGAGCATTATGTAGTCTGTTAAATATTTATGGACTGATGGACTGAATTACAGAATACATTCTTCTTTTCTTTTGCTTCTGATAAGCTAAGGAGCCAGTAAATTCAAAGCAATAGAGTTGCATTGCTGTTTAGATAACCTTTGCATGTTTAGGTTTGCACGATTATGGAAACAGGTCATTATAATCATCATAATGGTGATAATAATAACTGATACTAATATATTCCTTTATAATTTGCAAAGCATTTTAAGTACAATATCTCATTTGAACCTCCATCTTTATGAAGTAGAACATGCAAGTAGTATTATGAGGCAGATAATGTCGGCTAAATAATTTCAACTGGTAACTAGGCTGTCCCTGTTATGGTTACAGGCTGTCAGCCTCTTCTAATCAAAGCAAACTTCCTTCTCAGGAGCAACAAATTACCAGGACAAGCCAAACCTATCTCTGACTCCAAGAAGCACAACTTTACCAGTTTTCAATCATTAACATATTCAATATTCATTCAATGAACATTTAAGTATTGATCATACACAAAACACAATGCCATGCAAGCATTGGGGACAGAAAAACTAAAATAATAAAGCCTTTGACCTCAAAAACACTTATTATATTGCAAGAACCAAATAATATCAAGTCAGCTAACTTTGGGGCATCTTGGTGTTACAGTGCCAGCCCTGGAGTCAGGAAAACTTATCTTTCTGAGTTCCAATCTGGCTTCAGATGCTTACTTACATAGGCAAGTCACTTAACTCTGCCTCATTTTCCTCATCTGTAAAATGAGCTGGAGAAGGAAATGCAAACCACTCCAGTGTCTTTGCCAGGAAAACCCCAAATGGGGTCACAGAGAGTCGGACACAATTGAATAAGGAACAACTGACCTGTAGTTGAACTACTACTTTAGTAGTAGTAAGACTACTAGCCTCCCATCGGAGTTCAAGTGCAGGATAAGGCCAAGATGGCCTTCATAAGGAAACTATATCCTATCCTAATCAGATCAATAGACCACAGGGAGGTCAAGGTTCTAACTCCACCCCAGGCATTATCAACTTAATGTGAAGCTTCCTGTTGAATACTTTATTACAAACTCTTTAGTCCCCTAATTCTTTTTCCCCAAGAGAGTAAATGAAGAAGCTTTACTTCTATACCCCATGTGGAAAAATAAAAAACAAAAGTAAAAGTATATTTAATCTGAGTTTACTTTGATAGAACATCTTGAAGTTCTTAAGATTACCAAAATCATTGATATTTCTTTCCTGTAGAGGGACCAGAGTTCAAGGTTTTGCAATATAAATACAAGAACAAATCATTTGGTTAATGTATGCCTGAATATTATTCTTCTTTCTAGCTTCCATATATCATGGGCTTATTTTTCTTTCCATCAGCTGCTGCTCCCTTACCTGCAGTGATCCATGAACTGGATTCTCACCATCTGTTTCAGAGCTGTGAGTGAGTGCAGGCAGCCCACAGCGGATCATGCTTCTTGCCTGGGCTTAATCTACCCACCACTGACAGACTGTAAGAGAACTTTGGAGCAGCTGAGTGTTTCTAAATTTATAAACTTTTGTTTCTTTTCTTTTGTTTGAGTGTGGACATGCTTTTTTCTACATTGTTCTTCATCTGCATCTTTAATAAAATCAATATTTCAGTAGACAGTCTCATGTTGATATAACTGTATTTTCCTAGTATGCACTCAAGGTGAGAGATGTTTATGTCAAAAAGCAAAATTTGTCAATCACTTATTGAAAAAGACTGTCAAATATATTGTGTCTTAGCTTTCATAGGTTTCACAGCTGACATCAAAAATTTAATCTTGTGAACTGCTAAGAAAGTTTGCATCTTGGTAAAGGGAAAGGGGAGCCAAAATTTTTGTAGACCCTACAGAAATACACTATAGTTCTGGCATAAGGAAAATCTTATATTGGAATAATCTGAATTGAAGTCCTATTAATGAAAAGTTAAAGATAATTCCTTCAATTATTAACAGTTAATTGTCTCATTATGTCCTTCTGATGGATGCTTCCTTCATTGGTGATTTCTTCCCATTCATATACTTATCCTATATTAGGTTTTCAAATTTGACATTTTTCATTCTTGACATATAAGCTTTACCACAAAAGGCAATACTGCAATATTCTGAAAACCTTTTTGGGATTCCTTAAGTTTCAAACCTGCTAGAACACTGTCTTCTCCTTTCTAATCATGTATTGGTGGATACTATCTCAGTTTCCAGAGCTTCACTATTTTTCCCTAGGGGGTAATGGAGAAGGAGGAAAAAAAATTAATGTTTATTAAATTAAAAAATTAAGAACAGTACAATATCCATTGTACCTTTCGTGTCATTGAAACTCCTAAGGATGCATCCTCCTCCGTTATGCTCTCATTCATTTAAACTTGGTATCTTATAATCCTATTCTTTCCATATATCTTCTTTTGTTTTTCCTTTCTTTTTTTTTGAGGGGAGAAGGCAGGGCATTGGGGTTAAGTGACTTGCCCAAGGTCACACAGCTAGTAAATGTCAAGTGTCTGAGGCTGGATTTGAACTCAAATCCTCCTGATTCCAGGGCCAGAGCTCTATTCAATGCACAACCTACCTGCCCCTTATATACCTTCTTAAAGACAGAAGCTCTTACTCTTACTCTTACTGATAAGTGAAAAGTTACGTAATAAAATAAGAATTATCACAAAGTACATGACTAATTGACAATGAGTGATAGGACTATGGAGAAATGGAAAGATTTATGTTAATAAGGATTATAAACAGTTATTAAGTATATATAAATGTAAATAACAGGTAGGAGCAGTGAAGAATCTTCTTTCTGGGTGCCAGTTATATCCACAATCTTACCATATAATTGTTCTTATGACCCTGTAGAGATAAAACATGGTTTGAGTTCAGAAGAAGGAGAAATCACTGTGGGTGAAGAAAATATTATACCGTAAGTGGGACTTGGATAAGTAGGATTTAGGTAGGTAGAAAGAAGGAAATAAGCATTTATTAATTGCATAGTACTAAGCAATTTACAAATATTATCTCAATCCTCCCAACAACCTGAGAGATAAGTTCCATTATTATCCCTATTTAACAGTTGAGAAAACTGAGACAGAGTAACTTGACCAGGGTTACACAGCTGATGAGTGTTTGAAGGTAGACTTGAACTTAGGTCTTCTTACCTCTATGCCTAGTACTCTGTCCACTGAGCCACCTGGCTGCCTAGATGGGGTATGACAGGAAGGGCCCATCAAATAGGTGGGAAAACGCCTAAGCTAAGGCATGTAGGAGGCAAAAATGAGGTGTGCTTGGGGACAGGGAGATGGGAGGGAAAGAGTAATTACTTTGGCTAGATAGGTATGTACATTTTGATCAGTAATCAAGATCAGACTCAGTCCAAGGGAATAAGCAAGTAAGCAGTGGAGACCAGCAAGGTCTTGAGTCCTAAGCATCAATTTTTGTATTTCCACAAAGTGGAAAGTACTGAAAAAGTACCTCTTTTTAAAATATAGATCAAAAGAGTTTACCTTACAAAATCAAGTGAAACATCACCTTTCTGGATATAAACATATCTATAATTTCTGTACAATTGGTCAGAATAGTGTTTCAGTAAAGCAAATTCTATTGTACAGGATAAGAAAAATAACTAAACTATGAGAAAAACCATGAACCAACACTAAAATGTACTTAAAAGCAGTCCAGTTTCATATCCTATTTAACTCCATGGGAAATGGTATTTGCTACAGTAAGAAAAACAGATGGTGGAGGAAGAGAGGAAAATGAGACTTTTCTAAAAACTGGGAGGTGAAGGAAAAAGCTGTTGTTAACATTTGGGGTGCTTTTGACATATTCATCTATAATGTTACTGCGCCAAAGAGTCATTTTCATGTGACTGATATACACATACACACACACACACATTATATATGATATATATACATATATTTACCCTTTAGAAGATAATAGTTTTGTGGGGGCAGATTTTTGTTTTTGCTTTTGTTTTGTTTTTAAGAAAGAAACTAGTAATATTTTGGCCGTTTTCAAGCATGTGTGTTGTGGGGAGAGGGGACAGCAGGGGTCATTCAGTAACGCTGTCACTAGATCTTTTGCCAAAATTCACAGTGATTCATCTTCCTCTCAGACACAAGTACATCAAGTCCCCTGTTTTGCTCTTAGTACACATTTGTCCTCTTTAAACCAATGAGTCATAAGTTGGAAATATGTATGAAATAAGCAAGAAGAATATGTCACTGGAGTTATTTCTGGTCTTTCAATATACACATACCAGAGCACAGTGCATTTAAAAGGCAAGATTTTAAATATAAGAGGTTTTATATGGCAGCTATGGTAGGTTTTATAAGAAGAAAGAAAATAGGACATTTGCGTAAGAAAGGAGTCTGGTGTATCGATTAACTTTGGGTGAATGTGAGTGAAATATTTCTTCGTGCTCTCAGAAGGATAATTTTCTTCAGAGGAAATTGCCTAAATTCTTGGTCTCTAGAAATACTGGGGGCCTCTTCTTGCCAAAGATTAATACTGGAATACAAATGACATTTGAACTGCTATAAAACTGTTGCATCTCTCCAGTACAAATATGAGTTTCATCCATACTGCCTAAAAAAAATAAATAAACCTTATATGCAAAGTGCCCAGCCAAAGCTCAATCATTTGCTGCATTCTGGCCAATGAAGAACTTGATAATTAGGTGAGTACATAATGAGAGGGTAGGTATCTATGAACAAAAAGTCCTTTTGGACAACTATAATCTTGCATACCATATTCATGATTCTCATCATTAGCAAACACTTTCTCTTCAAAATCATTAGTTAAATGCCTCTTTTAATAAGGTTTCATGAAAAAAGGAGACAAATATCATCCTTTCTCCTAATGGTTTAGGATTTAAATAACTGAAATTTTCAAACAGTGAAACAAACTCTGGATTAGAGACCTGAATTTTTGTTGCTGTTTGTTCAATCATTCAGACATGTCTGACTCTGCATGACCCCATGGACACAGTCCATGGAGTTTTCTTGGCAAAGATACTGGAGTGGTTTGCCATTTCCTTCTCAAGTGCGTCCCCATTTTACAGATGAGGAACTAAGACAAACAGAAGGTAAGTGATTTGCCCAAGGTCACACAGCTAGTAAGGGTCTGAGACCAGGTTGGAACATAGATCTTTCTGACTCCAGCCCAGTGCTCTAACTACAATACAAACTTGCTTTATGACTTTGTGTCTTACCCTTCAAAGCCCCAGTGTTTTCATCTTTAAATTCAGAGAACTGAATTAAGTAATAAATTAGTGTGTGCTTAGGGGTGGTCATTCTTTGATGGCAAAAACAAATCCCTAGTCCAATAATACCTTTTGACAAAGGAATCACTTCAAGCCATTCTATTCTGTTCTATTAGGGAATGGTTTCCAGAGAGCAGATAATCATCACCTAATCAAGAGAGCAAGAAGAATCTGTCAGTGGTTTATAATCAGATGCAGCCTGAAGAAGGGTATGACTGACACCAACTCACTAAGAGCATTGACAAGTTTACTGAAAGAATAACAACAAAGCCTTTTACTTCTATACCCAATGCTTTACACTGAGGATCATTAATTCGCCTCACTTTGTTTTAAGTCAGTCTGTGAGACCTGGGTACACTTTGCAAAGGAACAGAGGATCACATGGGATCGAGACCCTGAATTAGGTTGTATTTCCCTTAGATTACCATTTCAATTCTACTGGTATTTTGCCCCTATTCACTCATCCTACCTACTATTTCCTCATCCATGTTATATCTCTGAAACATAATAAGAACCAATGGATTGTGAGACTTATTTTCTTCCTGAAAGAAATACTCATTGATGCTACACATCACCACTTCTACCCTACTTCCATCTGAAGACACATACTGGTCCTCCATATGTCTCTGCCTAATTTTGAATGAAGTAATTAAAGTGAAGACAGAATACCAATCATATTGCTTCTATCTCTCCATCCCTCTGAATGATTCTCCCAGTCTCAACTAATCTGATTTTGATCTCTTCACCCATATGACATTGGACAAGTCACTTCACTATCTGAAGCCTGTTTCCTCATTTGTAAAATGATGTGATTGGACTATATCAGAGGTTCTTTTATCTGAGGTCCACAAACCCATAAGAGGAAATATAGATTTCACAGAGAACTGAACTTGGGTAGGAAAAAAAACACACTTTTATTTACATTGACTTGTGATGTCCTTTGCAATCCTATGTATTTTATTTTGTGCATTCAAAAACATTATTCTGGGGATAAAGTCAATATGGCAGAAAAAAGTCAGGGACTCACCTGAGCCCTCGCAAATTCCTCTCCAAATAGTTTTAAATAGCACCTCAAAACAAATTCTGGAGTGACAGAATTTGGATTAGATGATATAATTTTCCAGCCCATGACAACTTAGAAGGTTAGCAAGAAAAGTTTCTCACACCAGGGGAGAGAATGGAATACATGCTGTGCCAGCCCAGAGCAAGCCTGAGCCATTCAGTAGCAGATCTTCATGATGAATGAATCCACAGTGGCAGCACTTGCTTGTGGAGCTTTCAGTCCACAGATGGTAAAGGAATGGACAACTGATCAGAAGAAGATTACAGGGGTCCCTTTGCTATCACTGGGTGCAAGATTGTTGCATTGCCCATACTTGAATTAGAGTGACAGTCCTGGACCTTGATCCCAAGGTAAGGATCAACACTAGCACACCAGAGTTTGTGGCAGCAGGGGAGTGAGGACCCTAGTCACAGTTCCAGGGCAGAAAAGAGTGGGGTCACTCACAGACCAAAAGAATAGTAAACACACCTCTCCTTAAATCATGCCACCCTGGAATATGTGAAAACTTGCAGACCCCAAAAATTACCTGTACCAAAAATTTTAAGCTTAAGATAGTACCCCTCCACCCCAAGAGCAGAACCCAACTAATATAAAGTTAGAAGTTAAGAAAAAGGCTGGAAAAATAAGCCAACAACAAATAAAGATCCTGACCATAGAAAGTTACTGTGGTGATAGGGAAAATCAAAACACTGACTCCAAAGAAGACAACAAAATTAAAACCACTACATTCAGAGTCTCAAAGAAAACTGTGAATTGGTCTCAGGCCCCCAAAAAATTCTTATGAAAGCTCAAAAAGAATTTTAAAAAGCAAATAAGTGAGGTAGAGGAAAAATTGAGAAAAGAAATGACAGTGATGCAAAAAAAAAAAACCATCATGGAAAAAAGGAGTCCAGAGTTTGGTAAAGAAGGCACCATAAAAAAAATCTGAAGAAAATAACATCTTAAAAAATGAAATGGGCTAAAGAAGCACGAAAAATCTAATAAAAACAGGAATACCTATTGGAAATCCTAGCAACAGCAGTGAAAGAAGAAAAAATAAATAAAAGGAATCAGAATGGGGAATGTCATAATAAAACTATTTTTTTCAGACAATATGATAATATACTAAGAAAATCCCACAGACTCAACTAAAAAGTTAATTGAAACAATGAATAATTTTAGTAAGATAGCAAGACATGGAGTAAATCCACACAAATCATCAGCATTCCTCCATATCACAAACAAAACTTCACAAAAAGATATAAGAGATGCTTCATTGAAAATAACTGTAGGCGGAGGGGAGACAAGATGGCGGCATAGAAGCAGCAAGGTCCTGCAGCTCCCACACCGCCGCCCTAAACACCCATAAAATATGAGCCCAGATAAAGGCTAGGACTCTCAGACTCACACAAAAATACAGAGAACACCTCTCTCGTTGAAGGAAGCTCAGCAGCAGGGGCTAATTGGGGCAGCCGGAATGGAGGCTAGAACAGCATGAAGCCAAGATCACAGCCAAGCCTGGGCAGTTGGAAGTAGCCTGGATGAGCTGAGCCGAGCGGGCACCGGAGCCAGTCTGCAGGAGAGATCTACAGCCTCCAGCACCTCCACATTTGCCAAGGCATGAGGAACGGGATGGGAGAGAGGCAGCTCGCACCAGAGCAGAACAGAGACCTGGAGAGGCCAAAACCACAGCTGTGGCCTCGCTAGGCCCCAGGGCGGCCTGGAGGAGTGAGCCTCCCAAGTCTCTCCTTCAAAGAAAATCTAAAGCACCTGCCTAAGGGAATCTTCAAATCCTCAGAGGCCGGTTAGTGAAAGTGAAACTCTAAAATTTAATTTGGGGTTAGTAAAGCAGTTCAGCCAATCTGCCCCAGGGGCAAGGAAGCGGTGGGGGAAGGGAACTTCTGGAACCAGCTACGGCCCCCACCAGGCTGCTTCAGAGCCCTTGGCCTGCGGAATCCGAAGGGGGGCTGAATCTATTGATCAGGGCCAAGTGCTCTTGCATTGAGTGGCCTGGATCCGGATCATGGTGTTGGGTGGTGGTCCTGGGGTGCACTTTCAGCAAGCCAAAGCTGGGGGATCTTGCAACACCCCCATAATAGCTCTGGCAGCTGGGAAAACCACAGCAATTTGGAACAGAGCTTCCCCCCTTGGGAGCAGAGTTTCACAGACCAAAAAAAAAAAACAACTAATTAATTGGTTGGCCAACATGAGGAAGAGGAAGCAAAATAAAAACACCAGTAAAATTCTAGAATCCTTTTTTATGGATAAAAAGGATCAAAGCATGGAACGTGAGGAAGAGAGCCCAGAAATCAGAACTCCCACACCAAATGTTTCCAAGACAATTGAAGAATGCCTAGAAGCTATACATCAACTGAAAAAGGACTTTGAAAACCAAATAGGAGACATGGAGGAAAAATTGGGGAGAGAAATGAGAATGATGGAAGAAAATCATGAAAATAGAGTCAACAACCTGACTGAAGAAAACAACACTTTAAAGAAT
>JAQQSW010003351.1:0-14714 GCA_028646575.1 Pseudocheirus occidentalis | reverse complement strand
TATAGCTTCTAGGCATTCTTCAAGTGTCTTGGAAGCATTTGGTGTGGGAGTTCTGACTGCTTTGTCTTCCTCCCATTCCATGCTTTGATCCTTTTTGTCCACAAAAAAAGGATACTAGAATTTTATTGCTGTTCTTATTTTGCTTCCTTTTCCTTATGTTAGCCAGTCAATTAATTGGTTGGTTTTTTTGGCTTTGTGAAACTCTGCTTCTAGGGGATAAAGCTCTGTTCCAAATTGCTAGGGTTTTCCCAGCTGCCAGAGCTATTAGGGGGTGTTGCAGGCCCCCCCCAGCTTTGGCTTGCTGAATGTGCACCCCAGGACTACGACCCTAGATCCAAATCCAGGCCACTCAACACAAGAGCACTTGGCCCTGATCAATCCACTCAGCCCCCCTGCAGGGTCCGCAGGCCAGGGGCTCTGAAGCAGCCCAGTGGGGGCAGCCACAGGTTATAGCAGTTTCTGCCCTTCCCCCACTGCTTCCTTGCCCTGGGAGCAAATTGGCTGAACTGCTTTTCCTCTCCCAAATTTAGTTTCAAAGTTTCATTTTCACTGACCTTCTGTAATTCTGGCTTGCTAAATGTGAAGATCCCTTCAGGTGCTATAGATCTGCTCTCTAGGGTAGACTCACTCTGTGGCTTGGGAGGCTTGGCTCCTCCTGACTGCCCTGGGTCCTGGCCTGGCCGCCTTTTGGTTTCAGGCTGGGCTGGCCATGGCTCCTGGTCTGCCACTGGATGAGTCCCTCCTGCCGAGCTGCCTTCAGGGAGAGATGTGTTTTCTGTATTTTTGTGAGTTTGAGAGTCCTAGACTTTGTTGAGAGTCATATTTTATGGGTATTTAGGGTGGCTATGTGGGAGCAGTGGAACCTTGTGCTTCTATACCGCCATCTTGGCTCTGCACCTGACCCACCAGAAAGTATGACTCTTAAAGTCTGAGAGACATAGTTTCTGGGTAATTCATCATTTTATTAATAATGCTAGCATTTTATTAATAAAAGAAGACAGTGGCTCTCTCAAATGCCAAAGAGGAATCATTGCGGTAGGCTCACAGTTCATGTACCCTTGGAAGAGTGGGTGTTGCTGAGGGTAGCAATCAACCCTAATCATTATCAATTAATGAAAAGAATGAATATTATAATGAGAGGCAAAAACATTCTAATAGAAGGCCTGGGGGATGTAACTTTGAGTCATTTACTTCTAAATTCCTCAGCCTTGGGTAATCTAGTCAAAGAATTTATCCCCACCCAAACCTGAGTAGAACAAGATGGACAGGAATTTACCAAGATAAGATGATCTATGTGGGGTAAATTTTTGGCAAAGGTCAGTAATGTGCTTCAAAGGCTGGGCTTTGGACAAGGAAATAGGATAAGGGAAAAAGCCTAGATATCCCCCAAAACTGGTTATTAATGATAATTTCTCTCAAAATAATAACAACAAAATAAATACTATGATATTATTACCAAACTAGGCCCCAGATAAGAAATTTAAGAGGATCCCTCTCCCTATTTCTTTGCAGAGGTGGGAGTCTATGAGTGTAGATCACTACATATATTGGTCAGACTTTTTTGACATGTTGGTTAGTATTGCTCAACTTTTTCTCCCTCTTTTTAATTCTTTGTTTCAGTAATTCAGCTCCCTGGAAGTGGGAGGAAGGGATATATTGGGAAATAGAAGTAATGTGAAAACAAAAATAAATGCCATAAAGATTAATAAATCTTTAAATCAATAAAACAACTCCATCTGACTTATTTCAACAAGGGGTAGTAAATGGTAGAAAGTTCACTGATAAAACAATTTCATTCAGAAGCTTAATTCACATAAAGCAACTGTAATATTAAGGAAAAATTTTATGTTCTCACAAATAAGTGAAAGTCATAGACAATATAAAATCTTATGTGCTTTTACTTTTGTGGTAAGTTTTATCTGTGTATATGAATATATGTGTGCATACATATATATATATATATACACACACACACACATATATATGTGTATATGTGTATATATATATAGATATGGATATAGATATCTATAGATATAGACAGACAGACAGATAGATAGATAGATAGATAGATAGATAGATAGATAGATAGATCTTAGCCATTTTAAAATGTACTCTACCTCCTTCCCAGACCAGAAAAGCTTTTCTTGTTTAAAAAAAAGTTCAGTAAAACCACTGGACAAGTTGACTGCATCTGACAATGCACAAAACAAACCCATAGTGTCCCACCTCTCCAACAAAATGAGAAAGGTACATTTTCTGGTGTATTCTCTAGCTTGGTTATTGTAATTATATAGTGTCCCATTTCACTGTGTTGCTCCTTTCATTTACATTTGGGGCATGATTTGGACAATTCATGCTACAACTCACCCACTGAGACCAGATTGATATACATAGATAAGTAACCTATCAGTAATATGCATAGAAAGAATTTAACTGGATTGGAGAGGAAAAGAGAAAGTTGTAAAATGTAAAATGATATAACCTAAGTCAAATAGATCTTGTTTGACAATAGGTCACAAAAGCCTTGGGCAAATACAACACATAGCATTTAGGTATAAAATCAGTTACACAGAGAATAGCTACTGCTTTTCTGATCTGAGGAACCAGTCTTCTGCTGTGATTGGAACCTGAGACAAGCTAGCCTCTTTGTGGAGAAACAATGTATTAACTTCAATGGTTAATTATATCCTGTTTTCTATTATGTATCTTTGTTCTGTGTTTGACAACTGTGTCTTTACTAGCTGAGTACCCCCCCTTTTTTTTTCTTCTTTTATATACCTTTGTTCCTTTGGGTCAGTCATTTGCGTTATCTTAATCACCAAGTTAATTTTTTTTTCTTGGTTATTTTTTACTTGACACTGTTTCGGTGCCTGTCTTCTCATATTTCTCTGAATTTGTCTACCTACTTTTTTGCTAAATTTTGTTTACAATCTTTTTTGCCACAAAAATGCTGCTTTGAATTCTTTAGTATATGTAAACTTTTTTTTTTGTCCTTGACATCTTTTTGGAATATGTCAAGCAGTGACTCTGGGTCTGGGCAGTTTTGTCACTTTGAAAAAAATACTTTTACATTTATCACCATAATGGTTGGAACAGTTCATTGCTCAACTGAAAGTACATCAGTGTTTTTTCTTTCCTATAGTTCCTTAGACTTTTTTTCATCTCCTTTTCAATTTTCTTAATTTACTATTTTTGAGTTCAAACCTCAAGTTTTCTGTTTTGTTTTTACATTTATCTTATTATTGGTGATCCAGAACAATTTTAGATACAGTTGCTAATAGATTATAATTGTTTTGAGAACTGTTTCACCTCTTTTTATCCATTGGTATATATTTGTATTAATTTGCAATATGTTATATTCCAAATTTTTATTGGAGAAACCAAACGCAAAGAGTTTTTTTTAACTTTTTAAGATAAAATTTTATTGAATTTTGTTTTCATGTCAATTTCCTCTCCCCATTTATCCCTCTCTATCTCCCAGAAAGTCATGACTCCAAAAAAAGAATTTAGAGGGGGAAACATATAGCAACATAACTGACATATCAAAAAAAAAAAACCATGACATTATGTGCAACATTCCACACATATGGTCCACCAAGTTCTATAAAGGAAGTAAAAGAGGTATCTTCTTATGTCTCTTCTTCGGGGACTAACTTGGTCATTATAAAATCACAGTATGTCATTTGATTGTTTTCTTATTTACATAATTGTAGCCAGTCAAGTGAATAACATTGATAAAGAGCCTACTATGTGTCAAATGGGTGCTAAGCACTAGAAATACCAAAAAACAACAACAACCACAACAACAACAAACCAAAACTAAACGAAATTTAAGTCTCTGCTCTCAAGGAGTTCACAGTCCAATAGGGGTAACAACATGCAGGTAACTATGGCCAGATAATTAATCCTAGTTCCATGACTCTGATGTAAGACTCTATTGTTAATGGAGATGTGGAGAAATTCCCTCCCCAACCCTGATGCCAAAAACTTTTCCCCTTGGGGTGACTAGATACCGCAGTGAATAGAGCTCTGGCCCTGGAGTTAGAAGGGCCTGAGTTCAAATTTGACCTCAGATACTTAACACTTACTAACTGTGTGACTTTGGGCAAGTCACTTAACCCCAATTGCCCTATTCTCTCCTCTCCAAAAAGCAAAAAAAAATAAAAATAACAACAACAAAAAAACGGTTCTCCTAAAAGGTTTCTTCCATAATTGGCCTTCTGTCCCTGACTGCCAGGGATAAATCTCTCAACTGACAAAGCTCCTTGTCTTTATTGACTCCTTAAAGTATGTATCTTGAACCTAAAGAGCTGTCTAACTTTTTAAAGGCTACCAGGAGGGCATTGCTGATCCTTCTGCCAGCCAATGGTTAGCCAAAATGTAATTCAATTAGATAGAGGAACAGGAGAAATGAAACTAAATACTGCTGTACACTTCTTTATAATCTATAAATAGGTCACTCCGACTTCAAAATATGTGAATAAAATGTGAACTGCTTAAGCTACCACATTCTTTACAAGGTACAAATCCAACTACTTTAAAACCTCATCTTCTCCTTTACTTGCCTCTTATATTTTGCAGTATCATCAAGGGGAATGGAGAATTCATCAACACATCCCCAATCAACCCTTCAACATATTCCATGCTATTATTGTTATACAGTGTAACAGGGGATTGGGATTGGTCACTGAGAATTCAGTCCTTTTTGAGCATGCTCAGTGTGCTCCACCTGATGAGATTCCTAGGTGAGTTATGTCTAGCTATTATCAGGTTGCTTATCCCAGGTACTAGGAGTCTTCAGAATGGCTGCTGAGCTAGAACTAAGAATGTTTACAAAAGGTGCTTAACCAATGATTCAGTCTCTTTTTGCCATCTTAAGTTGAATGTCCAATAGACATCTTAATCTCACTATGTTCCAAGCTGAAATTGTTATCTCCCCAAACCCTCCCCTCTTTTTAATCTATTACTGTTAAGAGTACTGCCATCCTCCCAGTCAGTCATCTTGAAACCTAAGTGTCTTCCTTAATAACTCATATCCAAACTCCCTGAACTCCCACATCTGAAGAAATGTCAAGTCCTTTTGTACTTAAATAACACCTCCATATACATCTCCTTCTCTCTTAAACTACCACCATTTTGGTAAAGACTCTGATCATCTCATGCCTAGACTATTGCAATGCCCTGCTGGTTGGTCTCCATGCCTCAAGTGTCTCCTCACTTCAATCCATCCTCCACTCAGCTGTCAAACTGATCTTAAAGCATAGGTCTGACAATGTTACCCTTCCATTCAATAATCCCCACTGATTTCTCTAAGATCAAATATAAAATCTTCTTTCTTTTAAAGCCCTTCATAACCTGATGTTTTCCTACCTTCCCATTATTCTAATACTTTACTTTTCTCCTCCATATCTCTTTGTTATTCCTTGCACATGACACCTCATCTCCTAACTTCTCAACTCAGAGACTAGCTGGAATTCTCTCCCTCCTCATCTCCACCTTCTGGATTCCTTCAAATCTCAACTATAGTCTTGCTTTCTGTAAAAAGCCTTTCTCTTAGTGCCTTTCCTCTAATATTGCCTCCTCCCCAATTAATCCTTTATAGATCTTATCTGTATTTGTGTGTGTGCGTGTGTGTGTGTGTGTGTGTTGTATTCTCCCCTTCTCTTCTCCTCCAGTTACAGTGTGTGCTCCTAGAGAGCATAGACTGTTTTGTTCCTTGATTTGAATCCCCAGTTCTTAGCACAATGTGTGGTGCATAGTAGGCACTTTTAATAAATACTGGTTGACATTCTGGAGAACAATTTGGAACTATGCCCAAAAGGCTATAAAAATGTGCATATACCCTTTGACCCAGCAACACAACTTTCAGGGTATCACAAAGCAATCATAAAAATAGGAAAAGGACCCACATGTACAGAAATATTTATAGCAGTTCTTTTTGTGGTGGCCAAAAACTGGAAACTGAGGGGATGCCTATCAACTGGGAAATGACTGAACAAGTTGTGGTATATGAATGTAATGGAATACTTTTGTACTATAAGAAATGATGAACAGGTAGACTTGAGAAAAACCTGGAAAGACTTAGATGAACTAGTTAGTGCTGAGTGAAGTGAGCAGAACCAGGAGAACACTGTACACAGCAATAGCCGCATTATTCAATGACGGTCTTTGACAGACTTAGCTCTTCTCAGCAATTCAAGGACCTAAAATAATGCCAAAAGACTCATGGAAAATGCCATCCACATCCACAGGAAGAAATATGGATTCTGAAAACAGGTCAAAGCATACTTTTTACTCTCTTTTTGTTTAGTTTAGCTTACTTTTTTCTTTCTCATGGTTCCTCCTGTTCATTCTCAATCTTCTATACAACATGACTAATGTGAAAAAAATGTTTAATAAGAATGTATATGTAGAGCCTGCATCAGAATGCACACTGTCTTGGGGAGGATGGAGGGGAGGGAGGTGAAGAAAATTTAAAACTTACAGAAGCAAATGTTGAAAACTAAAAATAAATTAACAAATCAATATTTTAAAGAAAGAAATGAAAAGGACACATTAAGTCAACTATAGAGTCTACCATAGCTTATCCCCCAACTTAATTCCTTTGACCTGGCTTAATCTCATGTTATGTGAGAAGTTTACTTTAGTATTAAGTAAATATTTTCCAGATACAGTAAAAACCACTTCCTCATGAAAATAAATAAATGTTGGTGTAGAAGTGTAGAGATGTAGAAGAAAGGAATGCTATAAGTCTTCAAGTAGGGAGAAAGGCCTCAGACCTTCATTTCTTCACCTAGGCTGCTAACATTTAGCTATGAACACACGACCCTCCTATTTCTCACTGACTGTGTTGTCTTCCTTCCATTCCATGCTTTGATCCTTTTTGTCCCCCCAAAAAGATTCTAGAGTTTGGTTATTGTTCTTACTTTGCTTCCTTTTCCTACTCATTTTACCAGTAAATTATTTGTGTTTTTAGCTCTGTGGAACTCTGCTTCCAGGGGGGAAGGCTCTGTCCCAAATCACTGGAGCTATTAGGGGCCTGCTGCCACCCCCACCAGCTTTGGCTCACTGAAAATGCACCCCAGGACCACCATCCAAGACCACGATCCAGATCTAGGCCGCTCAATGCAAGAGCACTTGGCCTCTGAACAATTGCTTGGCCCCCCTGCAGTCTGCAGGCTGGGAGCTCCGAAGCAACCCAGTGGAGGCAGCTGTTGCTTCTGCCATTTCTGCCACTTCCACGGCTTCTGCCACTTCTGCTGCTTCCTTGCCCTGGGGGCAGTTCTGCCGGACCTCTTTTCTCCCCCAAATTTAGCTGAATTCCACTGACCTTTCACTTAGCCCTTATTTCTTCTGGCTGGATAAATATGGAAACTGCCATAGCTGCTGCTGATCTACTCTCCTGAAGATTCCACCTGTGGCTCCTCCTGACCTCCCTGGGGCCAGGCTGAGGTTTCAGGCTGGGCTGGTTTGGGCTCCCAGCCTGCTGCAATGAGCCCTTTGTGCCAAGCTGCCTTCAGCAAGAGATGTGTTTTCTCTATTTTTGTGAATTTTGGAGCCCTAAAATTTGTTTAGAGTCATATTTTATAGGTATTTGAGGTGACTATGTGGGAGCTGCAAAACCTTACTGTTTCTATGCTGCCGTCTTGGCTCCTCCCCCCATCCTCCTATTTCTCTATCTTTGCTGCATTTATTGTTGTTCTGCTCTTAGGTAGCAGAACTTTTGAGACAATAGACTAGACTGACTATCTGAGATTTAAAAGGTTGGAGGATCAGAGGTCCAGTGAGAGCACCATTAAAACCCTAAAAAGTGACCTGTAAGCCCCAGTTGGGCAGAATTTTAGACACACTAGTCAAGACAAAGTTTTCCGGAGTGAAGCCATCCATCAGCTATACCACATTTAAAAGTGAATTTGATGGGGCAAATATTTGTAGCAACTAACTTGAGTTCAAGTCCATTCTTCCTAGGAGAGGAATGTATAGAGGAGAGTGTTGAGAGGAATGGTTTGTAGTACTGTTCTTGTTATAATTTCTTTTTAGTAAATATTCCTTTTAAAAAGCTAATTAATATTATTTATTAAATGAAAATTGAGCAGTGTTTCCAAGATGGTGTGATGCTGGGAGAGGTGTGGTCATTGCTTTCCTGGTCTGCTCTCTCTTTTTGCCTTGTAAGGGCCCCTGTTCCCCCATGATCACAAGTGGAAACACTCCTCTTAGCACTGAAACTGTGACCAAGTCCCTTGCTCTCTTGTGACCACAAGCACTAGCTCTCCTCTCTGCCTTGGAACTGTGACTAAGAACTGCTTATGAGCAATAGAGTTGCCAGTCAGTAGCAGTTATACTCAGTGTTAACAGAGTCCACTGTAATCTCCTTCTGACCACGTGTCTTGTCCCTTTACCACCTCTGGGCTGAGAGCCCCTGAAGCTGCTGTTGCTGTAGGAACCACCTTCAAGGTCAACCTCTGTGCTATACCATGTGCTCTCTGGGCCAGCCCCTACCCTGGCACCATAGACCTCTCTTTATGACCTCCTATACTGTCTTAGGTTGGAAAAATGTCTTACTCTGAGGGTCTAAAATTTTATTTGAAGAGTTATTTTCAAATTGTTTGTAAGGGAATGTTGGAAGACCTCTGCTGGGTTGCTGCTAATAGTATGCCAACTTAGCTGTGCCCTTTCCTTCCTTCCTTCCTTCCTTCCTTCCCCCAATTACTACAATGAGATGAAAGATAGCTTATCTAACCATTGTGGAGTCTTCCCCCAAGCCTAACCATCAACCATATATATCCCATCAGGATCTCCCCTTACCAGCAATCATAAAGCCTGGCCCACAAGGATATGATTACTGCTATACTGTCAAAAAGCACAGGTTTTCATCACCTTTATTGGTTTCAGGAAGATGGAGGACCCCTGATCTTGTCATCTACTCTGCTTCTGAATTCAAAGGTCAGTCAGGTCTTTTCATGTACTCTGCAGTTGAACTCTGTTATCTCTCCCAATCAGAAATGTGAGTTCTTTGACAGTAGGGTCTGTCTCCCTTTTCTATTTTTATTCCCAGCATTTAGGAGAGTTATTAGCATATAGTGAGTATTTGATATATTCTTTTCTCCCCTATTCCTTAGTAGGTGTTTAGTCAGAGCCTGTGAGATTTATGAATAAATAAATAAATGAAAGGGTGTTCAGCATACTCTTACTAAATAAATAAGGGCAAAAAGAAGCAGTCCAATAGATCTTCTTTTTTAACACTTCCTTAGAAAATCTTAGAAGCTTTGGCCTAAGTGGGAGACTCTAAATTTTAAAGGAAATAACACTGTATGAAATTTATTTCCTATTATATCCTGATTAGCTCCACTCAAATTTGGTTGCTATAGTAATTAGCTCAGTGCTATGAGAACATCAAATGATTTCTTCAGGCAGGATCATGAAATCATTAATGTCCAACTTGATGAGACCTTAAAGGTCATCTAATCCAACATCTTTATTTTACAGGTAAGGAAACTGAGACACAAAGAGGTTAAGTAACTTCCCCAAGACCATTCATGAATCTTACAAGTTACACAGTTAAAAAGTATTTCTTTTTATTAATATCAGGATATTCAGAGTAGTTGAGCAGCTAGTCGTTTTCAGATGTTAATGTGGATTTTATTTAGAAAGGAAAGCAATCTGTTCAAGTTTGGGAGACAGGGTTCACTGAAACTTTCTAGAGATTTTTTCCCCCTCAACTTTTTAGGCTATAAAATTTAAATAAGAATTGCACAAAGTAATATTTTTCAATGGTGAGTTTATATGATTTTTAACCATAAAAAAATGTGCTGCAAGCACAAGTGATTGTGTGCTTTTGTTAAGAAACACTGGAACACCTGGTTTTTAAAAGTAAATAAAAAACAAGGCAATAAGTTAATTTCCTCATAAGTCCACAATTTAATACATTACTGTTAATATCTGGTAACATATAATTGACATTATACAAAAGAGCTTTTTAAAAATTTTCCTTTAATACATGCAATAGAAATTAATCAGGCCAAATATTTATACTATGCTATTATAAGCATGGAAGAAAAAATTCTTCTCTCCAACTGATTAGACTCTTCCCCTGTGCCATGGTCAAATAAATCTTCAAAGGTAGTTTCTTTGAGGAAATTTTACCTGGGTCAAGCAAAAATAACCCATGAAAAGGCCAGAAGGAAGGGAGGCAGAACCAAGATGGCAGAGTAAAAGCAGGGACTTGCTTGAGCTCTTCGCCAAACCCTTCAAAATACCTGTAAAAATGATTCTAAACAAATTCTAGAGCAGCGGAAGCCAC
Source organism: Pseudocheirus occidentalis (assembly GCA_028646575.1). Lineage (NCBI taxonomy): Eukaryota > Metazoa > Chordata > Mammalia > Diprotodontia > Pseudocheiridae > Pseudocheirus > Pseudocheirus occidentalis. The sequence continues at coordinate 4,414 of JAQQSW010003351.1, read as the reverse complement.
AAAATGACAGACTGAAACAAATTTCCAGTTCAAGACAATCTGGAAGGACAACAGAAAAGGTCTATTGCAGTGGAGAAAAACACAGTCCAATGTGGCCCGTGCCTGCACAGACAAGGCTGGAGCAGGCCTTAGGAGAATGAATCACTGGCATTTACAGTGGTTTCCAGACTTCTCAACCCACAAACACCAGAGATAACTTTGAAGATTAGTAGGAAAGGTCCCTCACCTGGATGAGAGAGGTACATGATCTGGCCCCAACCCCAGCCCCTGGGCAGTGACCGTAGATGCTGCTACAGCAGTGGTGACTGCTTCTGGAGCTCTTGGCCTACAGTGGGGGAAACTGAGTGGCTGATCAAAGTGGGGGTTGCAGGGGTCTCTTTGCTGGCTCTGAGACAGAATTCTCTTGCTTGGCCCATGCTTGGATCTAGGTCATAGTCCTGGGTGGTGGTCCTGGGGCAAGGAGGAGCCCTAGTGTGTTGGAGCTTGTGGTGGCAGTGGAAAGGGAATCCTCCTCACAGTTCCAACACAGAAAAGAGTGCTTGTACTTACTCATAGACCAGAGCACACACCTGGAGAGGAATGAATACCTCTCCTTTGATCATACCATCTTGGAAGAACTGAAAATTTACAAGTCTCTAGAAATATCTCTGAAAACAGCTGCATAAAACCCCTGAAGCTTGGGGCAATACACCATCCACTTAACAAAAAGCTCAAAAGTCAAGTAATTGGTTGGTAAAATTAGCAAACAGCAGAAAAAAAGACTACAGAACCTTACTTTCTTGGTGACAATAGACTTGCTTCCTTGGTGACAAGGAAAATCAAAACATATAACCAGAAGAAAACAACAAAGTCAAGCTCCTATATCCAAAGCCTCCAAGAAAACCAGTAATTCGTCTCAGGCCATGGAAGAGCTCAAAAAGAATTTCAAAAATCAAGGAAGAGAAGTAGAGAAAAAAGTGGGAAGAGAAATGAGATGCAAGCTATGAATGAGGTGCAAAAAATGAGATACAAGAAGTGAGGTGCAAGATAATTATGAAAAATAGTCAACAGCTATAATGTTAATGGAATAAGATCTTCTCTGTCCCTTAATAGGCCTTTGTGACCACGTGTCCCCTTTTCCCTTGGAACAGGAGCCATGCTACCAGGTCTAAAGGTACCCTGGTATTTTAATCACAGCTGTGATACATCCTGAGTAACACAGAGCCCTTTGGGGGAGAAACTTGCCTAAGGAGGAACTTGCTTAGGGGGAAGCTTGCTCACAGGGAGGTTTGCTTGTAAGATTTTCACACATTTTGGTACTAATCTAATTAGGCAGTGAGTCATGAGGGTTGTGGTGCCTTCAACTCTGAGCCTATAAGTTGAAAACTATATATACTGAGAGGCTGGTATTTTACTTTGGGAGCTTGATCATGAGAAAGATCTTTTAATTCCCTGAAGGGGACTCTGAGTAGTCATTTGTTAAGAGTCTTACCCCTCCCCCCAACTACTCAGATGTTGGTGTTCTCTGGTCTGGTGGTGTATGTAGGTGGTTGTATTATTTTGTTCAGACAATTGGAGCCCCATCTGTGGTATCCCTGTACTAATTTCTTTATGTTTTTCTGCTTGTATTTTCTCTATGTTCAGGATTCTGACCCTTCCCCTGAACTAGTGAATGACTTATATATGTTTAATTAAAGTAAGAATGTTGACCCCTTTAAAGCTGTCTTTCCTTAGGAAAAGCAGATCAAAGAACCTGTGCTAGGAGGCCATCCTGGTTGTGCTAGGATGCTTGATAATATAACAGCACGCTAAAGGAGACCCAAAAAAATGCTGAAGAAAATAACACCTTTAAAAATAGACTAACCAAGAGCACCGGCCCTAGAGTCAAGAGGATCTGAGTTCAAATCTGGCCTCAGACACTTGACACACTAGCCGTGTGCCTTTGGGTAAGTCACTTAACCCCAACTGCCCTCCAAAAAGAAAAAAGAAAAAAAAAGTAAATAAAAATAGACTAACCAAAATGGCAAAAAGAGGTTCAAAAAGGCAGTGAGGAAAAGAATGCCTTAAAAAGCGAACTGGCCAAATGGAAAAGGAGCTCACTTAAAGAAAAGAACTCCTTAAAAATTAGAATGGAGCAAATTGAAGCTAATGACTTTATGAGAAATCCAGAAATTATAAAATACAACCAAAAGAATAAAAAAAAAGAAGGCAATGAGAAATATCTCACTGGAAAAACAATTGACCTGGAAAACAGATCCAGAAGAGATAATTTTAAAATTATTAGAATACCTGAAAGCCATGATCAAAAAAAGAGCCTAGATATCATCTTTCAAGAAATTATCAAGGAAAACTGCCCTGATATTCTAGAACCAGAGGGTCAAATAAAAAAGCAAAGAATCCACTGATCACCTCCTGAAAGAGGTTCTAAAAGGAAGACTCCTAGGAATATTGTAGCCAAATTCCAGAGTTCCCAGGTCAAAGATTAATTTTGCAAGAAGGCAGAAAGAAACAATTCAAATATTGTGGAAACACAATCAGGATAACACAAGATTTAGCAGCTTCCACATTAAGGGATCTGAGGGCTTGGAATATGATATTCTCAAGGTCAAAGAAGGTAGGATTAAAACCAAGAATCACCTAACCAGAAAAACTGAGTATAATTCTTAAGGGTGGGAAATGGAATTTCAATGAAATAGAGGACTTCCAAGCATTCTTGATGAAAAGACTAGAGCTGAATAAAAAACTTAACTTTCAAGTCTGTGCTGGTAATGAATTCAGGTGGGGCCATGCCCCAGGAATGAATTTCTGGGATCTGATTTGCGAAAGAGTAAGCAGGTTCCCACTGTACTTGGTGATAAATTTTCACTGATCAAAGCAGCCTATCTTTTTGTGTGGTAAGGCAGAGATGAACAGTCAAGTTCCAGAATTGAGAGTTTCCTTACTATTTCCTTCCATATTTGCTTTGTTTTGCCCTGGCTGCTGAGTTTTGGAGGATGGCAGTTTGGACTTTGAAAGACATGCCAGTTTTTCTCTGGTGCCTGCAAGTCAAATTGAATCTTAGAATGTATGAACTAGATAAGACTTTAGAGATCCAATCCAACACCTTTATTTTATAGCTGAGAAAACTAGGAATCAAGGGGATCAAGCAATTTGTCTAAGATGACATAATTCCTGTAGTTAGCAGCAGAGTCAGAATGGAATATAGATCTCCAGACTTCCAGTCCAGTAAGATTCCATTGACTTCAAAAAATTCTTCACTTGGTTTGAAAGTAACTCTACTGCTACCTGCTTTTGTTATTTAGTAGCTTTCTCTTTTGAATGAAACAAGAAGAGCAAGATGAACCTGAGGATAACAAATTTCCCTTCCCAAAACAGAACCATTCTTCCTGGCATTACCCCTCAAAGCCCTGAAAAGTTGTGAATGAGTTGTTAATTGATTTGAACTTAGAAGCTTGAGAGTCACTTTGTGAGAAGGAAAAAAAACCAGGATCCCAGAAAACCAGGGGTGTGAAATAGCACAACTTCATGTATTAAGCCAGAAAGAAAAGTCCATAGTAGCTTCTCAAAAATGTTGCTTGTCCTACAAGCACTGGTATTCTCCAGGCCTAAAAAGTAAACTTCAAGGAGAATTCAATTCAACAAATATTTATTAGTGTGTCATTTTAAAATATTTAAGAGACCTAATTTTTGAGTAATCATCTTCTTAATTAAATGCCAACATTTTAATAAAAGGATGGTCATTGGCTGTCTCTTTCTTAGACCAAAATCAGTCATGGTGGTGGGTTCACACTTCTATGCACAGTGAAAGAGGAGTGTTCCCAGGGTGGCAATCAACTCTGATTGGTTAAAGATTAATGAGAGAATGAATATTACAATGAGGGCTTGGACCTGAACTTTGATTTACTTCTTAAATTAACTCCAACTTTTGGCAATCTATTCAAAGAATTTATCCTGGTCCAAACCTGAGTAGAACACAATGACTACCCTACCTGGGTGGGGTCTGAATAAAAAAATTAATTGGATCTCATTACCAGCAATATCTTTCTAGAGAATGAACTCTTAAAATCAAGACTTTAAATAAAGGAGGAAACTCTAGCTCTCCCCCAGTCATGGGTTATTAATGATCATTTTTCTCATTAGGAATCTATTACATGCAGTACACTTGTGTTAAGCACTTGGGAAAATAATAAAAAGACATAGTCCTATTCTCATGGAACTTGTAGTCTTGGACAAAGAATGAGAACAGCAGTATTTGGGTTCTTTCCATGTTTTTCATGTTTTGTGATTCTCCCCAGTAACCCAATAACATACACTTGGCACAAACCTTGTTAATACCCATGATGAGGTGTAGGCTCTGGGACACCCCCCCTTTTTTTGAGCTGCCCTTGATTCTTTGAGGTATAGGCTCTGGTAAAGTAAACCTTCCCAGGGAAGA
>JAQQSW010003350.1:0-14715 GCA_028646575.1 Pseudocheirus occidentalis | reverse complement strand
GAATTCGGCTTAAGGAGGGAACAATATACACACTCAATTTGGTATCTTACCCTACAGGAAAATAGGGGGGTAGAGGATAAGAAGGGGGATGACAGAAGGGAGGGCAGATTGGGGTAGAGGGTAGTTAGAAGCAAACATTTTTGAAAAGAGATAGGGTTCAAGGAGAAAATAGAATAAGTGGGGGGCAGGATAGGATGGAGGGAAATATAGTTTGCCTTTCACAATATAACAATTATGGAAATGATTTGGGTAACTCCACATGTACAACCTATATTGAATTACTTATCATCCCAGTGGGGGCAGATGAGGAGGGAAGAAGGGAAAATATCTGGAACTCAAAGTTTTGAAAGCAAATGGTTTTAAAAAATTTTGTTTTCTTATGTGCAACTGGGAAATAAGATATACAGGCATTTGGGTATAGAAATCCATTTTGCCCTACTAGAAAGTTAGGGGAGGGTGATGGGGGAGGATATAAAAGAGAATAGATTAGGAGAAGGGGTATTCAGTAGGCTTGTTAGTTTGGGGTGGGGGTGGGGGAAAGATAGGGAGAAAAATTGTAACTTAAAATCTTGTGGAAATGAATGTTGAAAACTAAAAATAAATATATTTTAAAAAATAATTGGAAACAAAGTAGATGTCTATCAACTGAGAAATAATTAAACAAATCACAATATTATAAAGGTAGCAGAACATTATTGTGCTGTAAAATGTGACAAATATGATGAATGCAGAGAAGGATGGAAAAGCTTAGAAGTACTGTTTCAGAATGGAATAAGTAAAGCCAAGAAAACAATATCTACAATGATAAAATGATGTAAATGTAAAGAACAATTGTGCATGGACAGACATAAAATTGAAGGAGAACTGCAAAATGAGAAAGCATAAACATGGCTCAAAAGATATACGAGAAAACACTCCTACCCTTTGCAGAGGTTATAGGTCCATAATTGTTGTATGCTACATGTTTTCAGTCTTTTTTATATATTCATCAATTATGCTGATATTTTATCTTTTATCTTTAAAATACTGTTATATGAAATAGTTCTATTAGAAGAGGGGAAGCAAAGAATACTGGTCAAAATTGTGGTAATGTTAAAAAACAAAAGACATTGAAACTTAAAAAAATAACAGTTAAGAGAAAGTTCTGTATCAGAGGTGTACTAAGTTCTAAAAAGGACCCAAGAAATTGACTAGTCCAAATCCTGCATTTTATTGATGAGAAAGCTGAGATGAGAGGTAAAGTGACTTGCCCACAGTCACACAGCCAGTTTAATGGAAGAGCTGGACCTAAACTCAGATCTCCTGATCACTGCTCTTTCTAGTATAATTCAGACTTGGGCAAAAGATTTTTAGAATCGTAGAGCCAGTGATCTGGTGGCCAAATGTTTTTGGCTATCATTCAAAGTGTTCTACCACGGGCTTCACTCTCCTTTTGTACTACTATGCTGCTCTCCTCTCTGAACTCTGTCCTCCAATCAAGCACCTGCTTTGTGCCCATTCTATCCCTTTCCTAGAAAAGATCTTGTGCTTTCCCTGCTTTTCTGACCTGGCATAGGTTTTCCCCTATGCCTGTCATATCCTCCCACCTCTTCATTTGTTAAATTCCTACTCATCTATTAACATCCAATTCAGATATCACCTCAGCCATGAAGCCTTCCCTATCCTCTTAATTACTAAGCATCTGTGACCCCCTAGCACTTTCTACTGTGTGAAATTACAGTTTATGCTGTGATGTTATGTTATATTGTAATAGTGTATATAATTATGTTTTTGTGAATTATACCCTGAATAGATTATGCTCCCTAGGAAATCTATAATCCTATGATCCTGTGAAGTTTCAGAGAAGGTGTCAACTTGATTTAGTTGAGTGAATTTCCTCATCAGGGAGCCTCCTATATCATTGAAATCACATGTGCAATTCTTATCCCAAACAGATTATAAACTCAATGAGGATGAAAACTGTGTTGTCTAAATTTTGTATCCTTCACCTCACCCCTAGTACCTACCGTAGAGTTCTACACACAACAGGCACCTAGTAAGCATTTGTTAATTTGTTAATGCATAGGATCGTAAATCTAACCTCTGAGGGATTTCAGAGGCTATGCATCCCAGCTCTCTTATTTTACATATGAATAAACCAAGGCCCAGAGAAATTAAACAAAACTCCATGGGAAATGACAGAGATGTGATATGAACCCAGCCCTCTGACTCTAGAATGGGGGGAGGGGGTTGTTTGTTTTTCCCACTCTCTCAGTTCATTAAAACAAGAAGTATTTCAGCGATTAGAGAAAATGGAAAAGCAAGAGTCTATCTTCCTATTTGGGTTTCAGCTCTTTTGGCGGGTGTAGCAAACCAGCAAGACAGACAGTCTCTGCAAAAGAAATGCATGCTCGGGTGAACACCAGACAGTAGAACCTTAGTCTATGGATTTCATTTGTTCCGAGATTGTTTGTCATGCAGTTTGTTCATATTGCAAAGCAAATTCTCCCATAGGAAATGATGTAAAGTCAGATGATAGGTACCACATCCTCAGAAATATTCATATAAAAATAATTATTTTTAATTTTAAGCAAGTTTTTTGTCCCCAATGCACCTGAAATACAATAGCAATGCTTAGTACACAATATAAACCAAAAATAAAACATATTAACCTGCACTTTACCTTTGAGAAAAGTCATGGCTGGTGTAAGGGAGATGAGAGGGAGGAGGAGGAGGAAGGGTTATTGCTTGGAAGGAGAATCTCCTTCCATGAGAACATTGGGGATTTCAGTGTTGGGAGTGTTCTCTCTTATGCTACTTTCACTAAAAGTAAGACTAACACTACTGCCTTCACTTATTTTTCATTTTTTAGAATCACTTTCATGTTTTGATTCACTGATTTTTTTTTTCTTTACATTCACTTCTGACTAAGAATCTAACAACACTTGTTTTTGATGTTTTTTTTTTCAGAATGTCATGGAAATGTGACATTGCATTACTGTTAAAAAATATTCATGGTTCTCATTGCTACAGCCTTATTTAGGTAATGTTTTTCAACCAAATTTTACTCTTTTCCCCCCACATCTGATAAATCTCCCTAATCTCGCTTGATGTGGAAAATCCCTTCAATTTCTCATTCTCCTCCTCAGATGAGATATCCTCTGTAAACTCTCACTTTTTGTCCACATGCAGATCCATCAGTTCATCTGTCATCATTCCTGGCTATGTTCCTTCATTGTTGCAAATATTGTTGTAGATTGCAGTCACTACTGTACCCTTTTACGCAAAGTACTACTGTACGTATGCAAACACACATGAATACACGTGTAAATGGTACTGTTAGGAACAAATGATGCTGCTTTCACAAAGGGTCAGTGCTCAATGAGGCCAATTAGGTGATATACCAACCTCAGGTTATGAAAGAAAAAAAAACCATTGCTCTAGTTGAGTGTCATCCCTTCACAAATCGTTCAAGTCCATACGTGATGTTCATACTGTGAATTTTTGTTTGTTTTGCAATACAAATTTTGTGAAAACTTTTTCTTCATCCAGTGAAGCATATGTAAACCAGGTTTCTCATAAACCGAAGTTCTGTGTACTTAGAACTGAGTGCTAAGTGCTTAAGCACCTCTTGGTCTATTCCCTGGACTCTACTCCTCACTCATGTTTTTGATTCAGAACGTAACAAGTCCACCATGAGGATGTTTCCTTGCTCTCCAAATGCGTTATGGCTGCCATAGAGATGTACACATGAAAGAAAGACAAGGATTCTGAGAGGTAGAGATGAGGAGAGTGCATACCAAGCTTGCAGAAAAGCCTATGGAAAAGCATGGAGGCAGGAGAGGACATACTAGATTCAGAGAAGGTCTCCAGTGTCCAGTCTACGTAGCTCCTTGATGCTGAGAGCTATATCATTTATTCTCTATATCCCAAATTCCCAACACAGTGCCTGATATGTAATAGGTGCTTAGTGAATAGTTCCCTAATTTTAATTTGATCATAGATTCCTAAAAAGGCACAATATGGAATAAGACTGGAAAGTTAGTAGAAACCAAATTGCAGAGGGCCTTAAATATCAGGATAATGAGAGTGTGTTTATTCTCTTAGGAAGTGAGGAGCCCCAACATGGGAACCAAGGGATTAGAGAAAAGTAACCATGTTGGACTCAGCAACTCTGGGACTCACTTTCATTGAGATTCATTTCATTCAACAAGTATTTGTTGCAAAGTAAAAGACATCATCCTCACTTTTAGTGAGGATAATCATTAAAATGCAATTTACAGAGTTACTGTATAAAATAATATTTCATTCTAACCATATAATTATTGGCATCAGAGAATCTGAGGGACCTTTGAGATCAAGCCCAGACCTCAAGAGTCCTGGGTATATTTTCTACAAGGATGCTGTAATTGCTCCTGATCATGACTCACTCCCAAAGGACTCACTGTTTATCATGGTCCATCAGTTTGTCTGACAATTTCAGGGCAGAGTTAATGAGCTGCCATCTCAGGGACCCTTATGGGGATGGGAAGAAAGAGGTAGTTGAATTCTGACTTCACAATTTATGGGTGGGTTTTGATCAATAAAAACATATATGAGATTTTCATCTGACTAGGGCCTTCTAAATTCTTTTAAACTATATTAAAACTGTTTAAATGGGTTGAAACAATTGTCCCACACAGAATTTTAAAAAAATAGACCAACAATATGGAAAATTGATTGTTCTGGGTTGAAGCTTACTGACTAAGGGCCTGTTTTTTTTCTCAAGTACAGTGCACATTCTGTTCTTGTTCCACTTGTTTTTGCTTTCATATTTGCATAGTCAGAAAGCCCACAATAGGAATAGGCTGCCACACTGAGAAAATGTTCTGTCCCCCAGTACTGCTTTATATCCAGATCAATAGTGTCTCAGTTTACTGCTTTGACACATGGTCCCTCCAGTTTCTTGGGCTCTGGCATTAGCTGTGGGATACAAATTCTCTAACAGTTGCCTTGACACAGACCTAAGGCCTTGCCTTCCTCCCATTTATACCGACACTGTCTTCATTTTAGACTGAATACATTGCTAATGGTACTCATTGTATTTGCACATCTGTCCCTATTCAGTACTCCCCACACTGATTTCCCAGTTGTGCTTGTACTTCTGGGCTTACACCCACCTTATGTCCAGGCTCCTCAGGAATACAAGTCCAACTGCCCACCAGGCATGAGGCTGACCTGTCATCATTCTAAATTCCTTAAATACCAGAGCAATATAGCTTCCCCCATTGGACTATTGCTCCAACCCTGGTTTTGAGTTTTCTTGTCATTTTCCATCTCACTGCAACTGATTCTTAGTGGCTTTCTAGCCTATCCTTTTCTGCTCCTATTTGAATGGCATCGTCACCTGTAGAATCCCTTTTTCCAGTGTTACCTGCACCGTTGTTCTCTCAACAGATTTACCCCAGCCCAGCTCTGGGCTACATCTCCATCTGTTCTTATGAATCTCTGAACTCATAGGGCAGAGACTGTCTTTTGCCTCTTAGCATTGTGCCTGGCACATAGCAGGTGCGTACTGTTTATAAATTGATTGGTTATCAAACAGCCTCCAAGTCCTACATTGATTTACTCTACTCTACCCACCTTAGTTAATTCCAAGCAGAATCTGAGCTAAATGCATATATCATTTGGCTTGCTTTGCTCCCTTATTCCATGTCTCCATGAAACTATATTGTTCAAGCCTTGGCTGAGCACTTATTTTTGGAGTTCTACAATTAAAGAGACCTCAGCACTACACTCAATAACCCTTTTACAGGATCTAAGAATTCAAGTTCTAAAGAAATCAAGATGACTATACTATATCCAACTTTCATCCTTTTCATTTTATTCTAAGCAATGATAGGAAGGTGAGATCACCTTTCGTCTTTTACTAATCTGTCATGTATTGAATACCACAATTAAGTCCCTCTTTCCTAAGTTTACTGGCACTAATAAGAACAGCATACTTGAGAGCATCAACTAATACTTCTCATGATTAAAGAAAAGATAACATAATGTTCCAGATTTAGCACTAGGCCTGACTGCTATTCATTAAAGGCTCAATAAATATTTGAGGAATGGATGAGTTGAATGAATGAGTTCTGGAATGGATGAATTGAATGAATGAGTTCTCAATAAATACTTAAGATGACATTACAGAATCACAGATCTAGAGGCTGTAGGGCTATCGGAGATTATCTAGACCAACTCCCTCATTATGCAGATAAAAAGCTGAGGCCAGGAGAGATTAAGTGACTGGCCCAGGTTTTCAGAGGTGTTGAATGGCAGAGCCAGGATTTGAATAGAGGGATAACAATTCCAAAGTCAGCACTTCTAGGTCAACACTTTCTCCACTGACAATAACTTCATAGAATAATGATAATTACTAGCAATTACGGTTACCGAAAATTAGAATAGACTGTCTCAGGAGCAGAACAGTAACTAGCAATTCTGGTAAATGGAGCAAGTGGCAAAAAAAAAATTGTTTTAAACAGCAGCAGCATAAAAGGTACCCTCAAATCAACTTATTGTCAGTTTAGTGTTGGAGGGGGTAGGTGTGATAAGAGGGCTTGGAATATAAGACTCCACAGTGTAAGAGACCCAAAGACATAGGCTTCCATGGGTGGAGACCCCTGGCAAAGCCACTATTAGGTTGCTTTGCCTCCTAGACTGAGAGAACATGGCAGGATAAACATGGCTGGAGAAATTGGAAAGGACAATTTGGTAACCTATTTTAAGTAGTTATGGATGTTAACTAGCTTAGTTGTTTCTACACACTCAAGAATTTCAAGTGCTATCAACTCTTAAATGTCAGACTACAGGGATAAAGTTAAGGGTGCTCTTCCCTATAGTTTTGTTCAAGCGCTAGTGGGTTCTCCTTGAGGAGGCCTTCAAGCAAAGGCTGGATTCATCATTTGTTGGCTATGTCATGGAGTCTGCTCTTGTTCAGGTATGAATTAAATTAGAACCTTTAATGTTCTTTCCACCTCTAAAATCACATGATTTTGTGAAATCTACTTAAGCTCTAGAAAAAAGTCAAAATCTTTTAGAAATAAAATATTAATATTTGTACTGTACCATTATTATTTAGTCTTTTTTGAAATTTATATGGTTTTCTTTCTTTTTATTAATTAACTTATTTTTAGTTTTCAACACTCATTTCCACAAGATTTTGAGTTCCAAATTTTCCCTCCATCTCTCCCTTTACCCCACCCCAAAATGGCATGCATTCTGATGACCCCTTTGCCCAGTCTGCCCTATTTTCTACCATCTCCCTCCCTTATCCCATTCGCCCTTACCGCTGCTGCCAATGCCACCACTTCTACCATCTCCACCTCCCTGGGGTTGGGGCTGGATGCCAGCCAGACTGTGCTCCTCTTACACCCAGGTTCCACAGAATTTTCTCACTGACTTTCTTTGCTGTCTTTGGTATTTGCTCATTGAGAATCCTGGAAACCTCCACAGCTGCCAGGGATGTGGTGCCTGAGGCCTACTCTGGTTTGCCTGCATGGCCCATGCTGGACTGTGCCCAGCTCAGTGTGAAAGACCCTTCCTATTGACCCTCCAGGCAGTCTTGGGCTGGAGATCTGTTTCACTCTGTCATTTTGTGGGTTCTGTAGCTCTGGAATTTTTTTTGAGGGGGGAAGGCAAGGCACTTGGGGTTAAGTGACTTGCCCAAGGTCACACATCTGGTAATTAAGTGTGTCAAGTGTCTGAGGCTAAATTTGAACTCGGGTCCTTCTGACTCCAGGGCCAGTGCTCTATTCACTGCACCACCTAGCTGCCCCTAGAATTTGTTTAGAGTCATTTTTTATAGGTATTTGGAGGAGGAGAACTCAAGTACGTCCCTGCTTTTACTCTGCCATCTTGACTGCCCTGTTTAGCCTTTTGACAGTGTGTCAGGACAGTTTATAGCACTCAGTTCTCTTCTCTTAGAATCACATCTCATTTCGGGTTTTCCATTTTTCATTGGTAGTTCCACAATTCTCCCATATGCCCAAATTAAGAATCTCACTCATCTTCGATTCACTCCTCTCTTTTATCCTTTGTATGAAGTCAGCCACTAATACCTTTTAAGTCTTCAAAATATCTCTAGCTTCTGTCCCTTCCTCTCTATTCCCAGTGCTCGGATCTTTTTTCACACCCTCATCACCTCGTGCTGGGATGACTGAAATAACCTCCAAATTGTCCCTCTCTCCTCTAGTGTCTCAGCGTTCCAATTCATGGCACATCCAACTATCAGATTAATCCTCCTAAAAGCACTGTCTTACTAACTGCACTGTCATAACTGGGTTCTTCATTGACTACGGGTTAATATGTCTAAAGTCTACCTGACATTTAGGGCCTCACGCTCTACTCTCTGACTTTATCTCCTACATTCCCAATGTGAACCCTCTGCTCTAGCCCAACTAAACCCCTCACCATTCTCTAAACATCTTGGTCTCATTTTCTTCCTTTGAAGAAGGAAGCATTGAATAGTATCTTCTATTCCCTGTCTTTGTCTCCCAATTCACATCTCTGTCTTCCATGGATGCAATCCTAAGGCCTGATTTCTCTGGTAGGCCTACCTTGACTACTCCAGCCCACGCAGATACCCTCCTTCTCTGAAATATTGTCCTTATTCCTGTCAGTTTAACTCAGTAGTACAGATATTACTGGGCCTGTAATGATATTTGTAGTAGTTACTCAATAAATGCCTGTTGGATAAATGAATGATGCTAATAAGCTTATATTAGTCCAATGCTTTACGTATGGCACTAACAAATATTAGATTTACAAGGAGTCTTAAAGGTCATAGACTGAACCTCTATCAACATGAAGAAAAAGAACTTGCCACTTCCTGAGGAAGTCCATTCCACTCTTAGATACCTCTAATAAAGAAGTTTTCCCTCATATCAAGATGATATTTTCCTCTCTTCAACTTCTCCAAAGTGAAATAAGTCCAATCCGTCTGCTTATGAGAGAAGCCTTCAGCTATTTGAAGACTACAGCTTCCTCATCTGTCAGATGAGCTGGAGAAGTATCTTTACCAAGAAAACTCCACAAAGAGTCAGATGTGATTGAGATGATTGAACATCAAACACTGTCTATTCTTCTCTGGACTAAATATCCCGATTTTCTTCAGCTAATGTACATATGATGTGGTCTCCAGTTGCTCCCCATCTTAGGAAATGTTGCAGCATTTGTTACTTCCAAAATGTGGTGCCTAGAACTGAGCACAGTATTTCATATATGTGGCCAATACAGGGCAGAGGACACTAAGAATCCCTTCCCTCACTGACTACAAATCACAACAACCTTAAGAGGGAGGTAGTGATGGTACAACTCATCATTCCTGTTTAACCGATGAGGAAACTAAGTCTGAGAGAGGTGAAGGAACTTGCTCCAGGCCACACTACCTGTGTCAAAGCTAGACCTGCAGTTCACCATTAGACCACACTGCCTCTTATGGGCGAATGACTGTCTTGTCTTCACTGCTAGACTATCAATTCCTAAAGGAGAAGCACTTCCCCTTAGTCCCTGGCACATGATAATAGGCGTTGCTTAGGCTAACTAATTACCCTGTGAATTATTTTCCTAAGTAATGCACAGAATATGGATGCTTTAGGGTTGTTGAGTTTTCATATTAACATTGGATTTTACTTTCTTGTCTGACGGTTAACAGGTTGCCCGGCCTTATACTTCTGAATATAATTTCAAGTCAAGTGCTGGGTTTATTTAACAGATCTTCTGGTACACTTTCAAAGTACTAAGGGGGCTTCCCAGTCATCAAGGAGCTAGAAACTTAGGCCACTGGGGAGGAACCTCCACCTGACATGACATATGTTTGTTTGGGTTTTTTTTGGAGGAAGGCAGGGCAATTGGGATTAAGTGACTAGCCCAAAGACACACGGCTAGTTTTTGTGTCAAGTGACTGAGGCCGCATTTGAACTCAGGTCCTCCTGACTCCAGGGCTGGTGCTCTATTCACTGTGCCACCTTGCCACCCCCGTGACATACATTTTAATCATTTACAATTTAATCTGACATTTGACCATGTTATTATTTTTGGTGACTGATCTAATTTATTTCTGAAGAGAACTATACTAAGACAACAGTTCAAGCCATACTGGTAGAATTAACCAACAAGTAATTATATTCTCTACACGCCATGCTCAGAAAGGAGAAATCCACAACTTCTACCAGTGGTACAGCTCACTAAACCCCCAAAGCAGTTTTCCTCAAGGAAAGAAGTTTAATAGAAACATCAGCCCACAGGATCATAGATCTAATGCAGAAGGGACCCGAGAGACTATTGAGTTCAACCTTTTCATTTTACAGGTGAGGAAACATTATTCCAGTAGATGCTGATTGACTTATCCAGGGTCATCCAGGGAGTGAAGTGTATGAGGTCATATTTGAACCTGATTTTCCTGATTTCACAACCAGTGCTCTAGTCATTCCTGTGCCATACTGACTCTCCCAAGTCTCAGAGAAGCAGAACAAATTCCCTAGGGTCTTCCAACTTATGTTGGAACCAGAATTTGAACCCAGGTGTTTGGTGCTCTTCTCACTCTGCCACACTACATTTTTATCACTAGAGAGAAATTCTTTACTCAGTAACAAACTGAGCAGTAGTAGAAGTAGAAGAACCTAGTATAAGTTCTATTACCTAGAACAGAGACTATTAAAATTTATTTTAATTCTACAAAGAACATGCAAATATATTTTAAAATACTCCTATGTAATGAAAATGGCATCTTTCACAATCATCCTAAGTAATACACCATGATTAATTGATAAATCCCTTTCCTCAGCCCAGTGGAGCTTGACTGAATGTGAAGCTGAGTGGACTTACTAACTCAAAATGGAGAGAAAGAAAAAGAAAAGGGAAGAACACAAGGACCCTCTGATTCTCTGTTCAGTGTAGAGAGGATGAGGAAGGATGGGGACAGAGCCAGGAGAAGGCTCATGGTCTGTACCAAAGAGAAGGAAAAAAGAGAGGAACTGAAGTCACTCATCAAACTCCAGAAGCCCTGCCTATCACTTCTAGACAAAAGCTCAGAGGTCTAGAACTTTTACAGACCTCAAGACCATCTAGTCCAACCCACCCATTTTACAGATGAGGAAACTGAGGCCCAAAGAAATGACGTAATTTTCTCAAGATCACACAGGTAGATGTCAAAGGTAGGATTTGAACCCAGTTCCTCTGACTTTAGATCCTGTGCTCTTTCAACTGCCCCACACACCACATGCTTCTAGTCATATTTATTGTATTACCCTCACGCAAATTGTGCTTTGGCTCTCCCTGATTGCAGTGGAACCTCTGCTAATAGTGTTGGAATGAGAGCAGTCTGACTCAAAAGAGCCTCCTCGGTCCAGTTTACACGGCTCCTCAGAGATCACGTCTGTAGAGCAGGGGATGCTGTCCTACTGGGAAGTTAAGGGAGGGAGGGGCAAACTATTATTGCATTGCACTATCCTCATTCCAATAGCCAGAGGAGTCTGTTGCCAGTCATGTCACCAAGGACAAGAGCTCAGGACCCTCCATGGGATAAGTACAAAATGAATGGTGGCGATGATATGTAAACAAAGAATTCTAAAGGGGGTGAGGGCCCTGTGGGATAGATGTTTGGGGAACTCTTCACGGGAAAGGTAATTTCTAAGGATGGAAAGCAGTAGAGACCATGAGCAAAAGGCATGCTCATGATACGATGAGTATATTAGTCCTGCTGACTACAAACACAGGGAAGGTGGCTCAAGGTATTGTGGGAAGAACAGCTAGGAGATGTAGGTTCAGAACCGTACTCTGGCATTTACTGGTGCTGTAGTAGAAGGACTTTGGAGTCAAAAGGCTTGGATTTGAGTCCCAGCTCTGCCACTTACTACCTGTATAATATGGGGCAAGTAAATTAACCTGTCCAGTATTCAGATTCTTCTTATGTAAATGAGAGATTAGCTCCATGACTATGGCATCCAAGGTTCTCTCCATCTCTGAATCTGTAATTTTTGAATTCAAGGACTCTGGGCAAGCCGTTGCACTCAGTGGGCCTGTTTCGTCATTCATCCATAAAAATAAATATATAAATTGTTGATGTAGTAGGAAAATCATTGGATTCGGAATCAATGGACTTGGATTCAGATTCCAGCTTTGACATTTCCTAATGGTGTTACCACCAGCAGGTCCTTTGACCTCTCCAATCAAACCTGTTGTGTCTACTTCCTTTGGTAACTGAACTCCTAAACACATTGAAGCAAGGCATAGAATCACATCTGGCAAATAGCATATGCAAGTTGTATAGAGACATAAAGAAGGGAAAAGGAAACAGCTGGTTTTTTGAGTAAATGTTCTTACTTTTCAGTCCTTTGTATAGTTTTAGAGGTATTTGGCTCATTGTTTATTCCACTGTGAAGGCTATGGTCAGTTGATGACAGTGGTTTCAATGTATCCATCAGAGAGAGCCCTGAAGGAAGACTGAGGCTGGTTGACTAGGTGATTCGACCAAGTCAGGGGCTCAGGCGCTACCTTCTGATGTTCAAGCACAAAACAATTTCTCTGTCAGGATCTCTTATAATGGATTGTTACATGATTTAAAACCGCATATTTTGGTAATTTCAACCATATAGAAAACTCCCAGTATGGAAGCTCCCTCTACTTGACATGTACTATAACTTACAGTTCTTGCAGAGTTATCCTGTGACACTGAATATGTTGAATGATTTGTCTAACATGACACAACCAGCATGTGTCAGAGGTATTTGACCTTAGAGCTTCTTGACCCTAAAACTAGCCCTCTCTCTTCTATATCATGTTGCTGTAGGTGATATCATGGTAACAAGCTTTAATTTGTGGCAAAAGTGCACCAAAAGTGCACCATATCTCACCTGTCCTCAGTACCTTGTTAGGAGAATATTAGCTTCCTCCAGGAAAATTTACATGTTCACATATGTGACAAGTTTATTAAAACTAAGTATCAACTCCAAATGATTTCATTGAGACGGACCTGGATAATGTCCTTCATTCAGGATGGCCTAATAATTGAATTCTGTAAAGCAGGTAATTCACAACATAACAGTACCACAAAATGTAGCTTTGTGAAATCTTGAATGAACATAGCCCATGGTTAGTTAGCAACTTTCTGAACTCGGGGTGGAAGAGGAAACTAAACAGAAGCACGGCACTCCTAACAGAGGTGTGCAAGTGAGTCTCTGAATATCTAACCAACAACTCCCCAAACTACCCCCCAGGTATGTATGCCACACTTTTAAATTTAATCTATTATTAGCATTTTTCCATCACTTCTTGAGGCTAAATCAAGCCTTGTTTTGTGGTGTTTACTAGTTTACAAGGGGTAAATGATCACATTGAAAATTTAACAATCATCTCCCACAGACCAGTATGAATTGTCTCCAGCATACCCCTTACTAGAAGCTTAGCTGGGAGGCTCAGTTTTCCTATAGTGATACTCTGGAGAGTAACCAGAGAGTATATCTCTAGAAAGCCACTTAATTCTCTGCCCTGGTTCCCCCACACAGGGGTGTCTTTAAGACCAATGGCTATAAGGAAGAAAATATCTTCAAAGATGAAAACTATGAATGTCTGGACCAGTTTTAAGAATTGTAATTCATTTTAATGTGGTTGATGAAATGATCTTCATTATAGAGACTTCTACTGGAGGCATTCATAGAACTCCAAGGAATTTATTCAATGATATTTTAAGGGCCAGGCCAGTGCCTTTTCAAAGCGCAAATGAGTGCTGCCAGAATTCTCCTTTTGGGTATGGAAGAATTAACTGGTCTTAGGATGTAGAATGTAAGCTCCTTGAGAGGAAGGATAGTATCATGTTTAATTTTTATATCTTCAGCACTAAGTGTAATGCTTAACATGAGTAGGTTTAATAAATGATCGTTGAATTAAAAGTGATCAGTCTTCAAGCAGAGGCTATATGACCACTTATCATCTATGTTGTCATGGTGACTCTTTTCCCAATGGGCTGATGTAAATGGCCATGATGTTCCTTCTTAACTAAAATTCTGTGAAAAGTATTTATCAGGCATCTCCATAAGCACACACTGCTCTCCATCCTGTGGAGATATGAGAAGTATATTATTTGGTCCTTGCTCTCAGGGAACCTATAAGATTATTGGAGATATTAGACTAATATGCACAAAACGTTAAGGAACCAACAGCTAAATTTTGAAGTATAAATAATAAATGATCTATGAATTCAGGGGAGAAGGAGATGAAGGTAGGCTGGAGTATTGGAGAAGACTTCAAGAGGAAGTAAGACTTGAGCCAGGCTGAAAAGTAAAAAGAGAGATTTGGATAGGTAGGACATAATATAATAAAAGACCCAGAGATGGAATGAGTTTGGCATGTGCAAGAGAATGGGAGGATACCAACTTTCCAAGAAGTAGGTTATCTTTGAAATTATCACAGGTGTTCAGAGCTACAAAAGACCATAGAGTTTACCTAGTCCAATTTATTACTGAACAAGAAATTGGCTTGCCAATGTACAGTCTTGGCTTAACACCTTTAAGTGAATGGAAACCCCCTGCCTATCAAGGTAGCCCTTTCTACTTTTGGGAAGCTTTCATGGTTAGGTTTGGGAAAAGTAAATGGGTACATTATAGTTGTTGGGGGGACTATTTAAATAGAATGAGGACTAATTATGGATAGGCTGTAAAGCTAGCCTGAGGAAATTATATTTATTTATCACAGTAGAAATTAGGAAGCACT
>JAQQSW010003349.1:0-14715 GCA_028646575.1 Pseudocheirus occidentalis | reverse complement strand
TTTTTCTAATTGACTAGTTCCTCCAAGTCCTCCCAGTTTGTCCATTTTCCAGAAGGTGCTCTGGCTAGCCATAAACACTCCTTCCTTCCTTTCTGAGCTATACTCAAATTTTATTGATTCCTTCCAACGAATTTCCACTCCAATGTATTATCTTCTCCTTTTAGAATTAAAGCTACTTGAGGACAGGTACTGCCATGCTTCTTGCTGATGTTTTTTTCATAAGCTCTTCGTTTTGCTTAGATCTGTGTCTTTCACACACTAAGTGCTTAATGAATACTTGCCTGAGAATATTCATCACCTAAATACAAAATGTCGCCCCAATGAAAGAGAGATGAGGAATTAGAGATGAGAGAGGGTGAAGAGAAGAGAAGTTGCAACTTTGATAACTATGAATAATGGGACAAGTCTTCACTAAACAGGAAAAGAGAGGTATCATTGTAAAGCCATGCAGGGGCAACTTTCCAGAGGACTGCTGCTGTGAAAAGCTTTCAAGTTTCTGATTGCATAGCATATTGAGTTCTCTATTTACTCAATAACAAATCAGAGCAAAATATTCATAGCAAAATCAAAATAGAACATTCACAATGTTACAACTTATCAGAGAAAATCAAAATTCAGTATTTACCATGTCACATCTCAACAACTTATCACTGAAATGGCTACATAGTTTTCACCAAAGTGGTCACATAATTTAAACAAAGTACATTCATTTAGTCAACCATAAAATCCTGAATTCAGTTACAAGTATAAAAGTCAAAGTTCTCCACCCCTAAGTCACAGTAAATCATAGTCTTCTTTGTTAGTACACAGTATCCAAGTAAAATCTTCTTTTATCTTAACTCAATGCAGGCTCTCAGTTTCCATGGTTCCACTGCCATGGTCCCGGCTCCAACTATCACCTGAATTTAAAGGCAGGCAGCTCCCACTTTGTTATCCAGTTCTTCTTCCAGTTCCTATTCCACAATGAAGCTCACAGCATCCAGTCCACCTCAAGTCCTTCAGAGTTCCTGTTTCTAGGAAAACAAAACTTAACAGAGCATCTACAATATTCATACACAATGCACCATCAACTCACTATCTGCCTGTGAAATTGACTCAGACCCACCAACAAAGTTAGACAAATCAACAAAAATCATCGACATAGAAATCAACACAGACCCACAAACAAGGTCCAAGAGGTCTGCACAAATGATCAGCAAAGTCCCAGGACCTCCAAAACCTTCCACTAGTACTTCTGTAAACATACAACAAGAAAATCATCTTTCAGGGCTTCCTGTAAAGTCCCAGGGTTTCTGTACACATTATCACAAACAAACATCAAAGCAGATAGAGCAGACAAACAGAGTGCCAGGATACCACAAATTTTCTCCTTCCTGACTCTGCCACCACAAGAGCCCTCCTTTCAGTTCTCTCCTTATATATGGTCATTAGCTCCTCCCCTTCCTGTTGCAGGAGTTCATGAGTTCTAGGGTTCACAAGTTGTGTGGTTCACAAGTTCTGTTTCTTAACAGATGTGATAAAAGGCTCAAAATAACTCAAACTGAAATACGGTGTTAATTCAATAGCTGAAACAAGGTGTGAATTACTTCTGTGCTTGCCAATAGAGATATAAAAAATAAAATAGGTAATTCAATTATATTAAAGTAAAAATGACTTTTATAAAATAACATTACTTGAGATACAAGACAAACAATAAAGTGAGGGAATCTTTCACAAAATATAATGGATGAAAGCCTAATGTCTACGATATGTATAAAACTGGCACAAATATATAATAATAAAATCATTCCTGATTGATCAGTTGTCACAGGACTTGAAGAATCTTCATAAAATGAATAGCAAATTATGAATGAATATTTGAAAATGATCCTTATAGCCAGTAAAAAATACAAATTACAATAACTCAGAGTTTTAACCTCATAACTCATAAGTTGCAGTAATGATATAAATGAGATTTCCATTAGAAATCATGAGAGCAAAGTTATCTTTTTAATACATTTGAGTTAGTGATCCCAGAGCTATGCATATAGAATGAAGGAGTTCATGAAGTGAGGTCTTGGAGATGCTATAGTATTGAGAGAAGCATTCTTTAGGGTAGCAAAGAATTTGTAAAAGTCTTAAATTAAGAGAGGGATGGGAGAATATCCTATCAGAACATGATTGGCAAGAAAATGATAAATATGAGGATGTAATAGATATGTAAATATTTAAATCAGACTACCCTGAGGGAAAAAATATTCAAATGGGTCTCCAATATCAATAATTCTGGAGTTTTCTCCAAAGATACAGATAGTATTAAACTATCAACGAAATTCCACCCCACTTCCTGCTAAAAATTCCCTACAAGGGGTCAACCCCATGTGATTAAGTTTTCTTCCCTTTCCCCTCATGCAGTAAGATTTCAGTGGAACATCTTGCTTTGCACCTTTCATTTCTGCTCTCACCATGAGAACAGCCCATCTTTGCTTTCTGTCCCACAACTTATTGATGACATTGGTGACTTGATTTAACTTTGGAATTCTTTTTATTTATGTGTGGCATCTTGCTCACATCAATCAGTCCCCTTTCCTTTGTCCTTGCTGTGAAGCTCATTTTTAGTTCTTCAGACCAGACGGGCTCCAAGCTCTGCTGAAGAAGAGTAATGATGGTAAATCATTCATAAGAAAAAGAAGGAATTTCATCCTTATGGGAAGCTTGAAATGTGTTCTGAAATTTCCCAAAGACAAATTTCCTTGGAAGATGTAATAAACAAAAAAGAAATAATCTTCTCCATTAACTCACTGACATCATAAGCATCAGCCAAGGAGTAAATGAGAGAGAGCTTAATTCAAAATGTAATTGTCACTGCTACGTTTTAGATTTGGCAGTGTCCAGTTCAGAAGATTCCCTTGCCGTGATGATTTCTAGATACTCTTGTTAATGAGTGACAACATGGTATTTACATCAAAACCCAGGACAATACAGAGGCCCCAGAAGAGATTTGTTATCACACAAAGGAGTAAGATCAAACCACCCACATTGCATAGACCAATTGTATTAGGTATGTCTAGTGTCCAGAATTTAATAGCCATGTAAACGAACACCCTCTACAACTTATTCCAAAATGTGTATATCTGGCACCATGAATATGGACAATGAGCTAAATGTAAATAAGAAAATACTGGATTATGGACATAATTGTAGTTACTCAATTGATGCAATCCTTACTTGAGTTTGGTACAAATGAAGACATCCCATAACTGGTTCTGGTCTGCCAGTCCCATGATGTAGAAAGACCTTTTTCATTGGTTGTAAAGCTCAAAATGGAGCCATTTAGATGGCACTAGTCTACCACGGTCAGTTCTATTTCAGAAGACTTATTCCTTCCTGTTAGCATTACTATAAGAGAAAATAAACAATGTTCTTAGGTCTTGTACACTCCATAACTGAGGCAAATATATGTTACATGAATATAAGACTTGGTTCTTTGCAACAGCAGTTGTTCTTTTGCTGTAGGTCAAGGACATTAGAGGCTTCAGACCTGTGATCTTTGAAAGATCAGGAGAGCATGACCACAAGAGGCCAATGAGTGAAGTCCATGATGGTGTTTGCAGCTATCTGATCTAGCCTTGAGGCCCCAGGGAGTAATCAAGGACTTTTGTGAGTTAGGCCAATCAAAGTTGAGATCAAGACTCACCTTGAAGTGATGCTGCCTTTGACGCTAGTTTGGTGGGACTAATACTATCTAGAACTGCATTAAGTTTGAGCCCACTTTACCCAAGAGAGTTGTATAGATAAGAATATGCCCCCAATCGAGGTATATTAGGGTGAAATATTTGTACTTCTTTTGTAGCTATGTTTTCACAATAACTATCCCTTTGTAAAATCTAATGACCAATAGGTATCCATGAAGGAAACACACTGAAATGGAGTTTCAGCCTGATAGAATGCAAGAAAAAACAAGCCCACCACTGAGGAGTGTCCCAGAATCATGAGCGTATAGTGGACACAGCCTCACACACCAAGATTAGATCCAAGTCTTGCTGCATTTCTTTATGAGAGCTGGAAAACACTGCCCAAGGCACAAGGATCAGTGGTCATTGACAGATCAAGTGTCAGATGAATTGGCTGAATTCGGAACTCCTGTTTTCACTTTTTTTTCATTTTGAAAAGTGAAAGTTCAAAGAGGAGGTTGGAGTGGAGTAGAGAGAGAGGTGTCCTTAAAATGCTTATTCAGTAAAGATTAAAGAAAAGGTCTCTTCTTTTCTCTCCTCACCAAATGAAAGGACTTCAATAAAACAGATCACAGGAGATAATTTTTGTGGTGAAGAAAGTCACATGTGGCCACCCTAATCTGAGGAAAGGGAGATTCTGGACCAAAGAAACACCTGCAGACACATGAAAGGGCCTCAATCTGGTGTGATCCTCAAGGTAGGGAAGACCTCAAGCACCAGGTGCCTCAGTAACAAAATGAATAAACAAACAATGAAAGAAAGCAAGCTCTATGTATCCCTGGGCAAGCTGCTAACCCTCTTTCTACCTCAGCTTTCTTATCTGAGTATGGGGTAGTAATAGCATCTACCTGCTATGGTCGTGAGGACAATTCCTATTTGTAAAGTGCTTAGCAAACATTAAAGCATTATGAGAATTTTAGTTGTTCTTTTTATTAGTCGTAATAGTAGTAATAATATTATGATCATTATAAACAGACACTTAAAATCTTTTCTGATATCAGAATGTCTGAGACACAAACCTAGAGGACAAATATTACATAAATCATTTACAACCAAAACTTAAAGAATAAAAAGTTTATTACAAAATCAATTAGAATTCTTCAAAGCAATATTGAAAGAAGCTTTTCTTTGTAAAGATATTATACAATAAATGAGAGCTATGGACGAAGAATCAGCAGCTTAACAAAAGAACTACAGTACCATATATTACCAATGAACTTGCCAAAATCAAAATGGACCATACAGAAATTAATGACTCCATGAGATAAAAGGATTCTTAAAGCTAAGTGGTGTACTCTCTCTCTCTCTCTCTCTCTCTCTCTCTCTCTCTCTCTCTCTCTCTCTCTCTCTCTCTGTTTCTCTCTGTCTATGTCTGTCTCTGTGTGTGTGTCTCTCTTTTTCTGTGCGTGTGTGTGTGTGTGCATGTGTGTCTCTGTCTCTTAGCCTATGCCTTGGGAAAAAAAAACATTTATTATAAAACAAATAAAGGGAGTAAGAGCCTCCTCAATGGTGGGGGATGGGGTTTTCAAACATGATCATTTGCCAGGGATTTTGTGAGGATAGCTCTCACCTCTGTGCAGATGACTTGCAAACATCTATATCCATCCTCAGTCTCTTCCCTGATCTTCATTCTTACATATCCAGTCGACTATTGGATTCTTCAGAGTATGTTACAGAGATGTATCATCCAGTGCTTTGTTCCTTTCCATTTTTTCCATCCAAATTAAACTAATTCTGTTGAAAGAAACACCATTCTTTTAGGTTCCCAGGTTTCAAACCTGGGCATCCTCCCCAATTCCACACTCTTGTTCACCCACATACATAACCAGGTACCAAGTATTGCTATTTCTACTTGCATCAGGTGTCACTTCTAACTCCTTTCCCCTATTCACATAATTACTCCCTTAGTTCATGGCCTCGGCAAATCTTGCTTAGATTATCATACAACCTTCCTAAGTGGACTCCTTGCTTCAAGTCTCTGGCTACTCCAGGCCCTTCTACACACAGCTGCAAAAAATGATTTTCCTTAAGCATATATCAGATCATATCATTTCTTTACTGAATCTGTATGGCTCCTATTGCATCTAGAATAAGATTTTTAAAAAACTCTTGTATTTATCCTCTAAAGCCCTTTACAGACTGCCCTCAAGTCATAAATCCATCCTCACAGTTAGGAATTTAGTCAAATTGGGCTTCTCTCATTGTTCATGCGCACATACACACACATGCACGCAAACACACATACCACACACACACACACACACCACATACACACACACCACACTTACGACACACACACACACCACATACACACACACACCACACTTACCACACACACATGCACACACACCCCACTCCATCTTCCACAACCATGCTTTTACATAGACAATATCCCATGTTTTTCCTTACTTCAGGACACAGCTTAGGCATCATTTTCTACATGAAAGCTTTCCAGAAAGGTCGCGCCACCCCAACTCCACACCCCATCCCACCCTCTTACCCTTCCATCTCCAATCCTGTCCCCATCCCCACTTACTAATATTCCTTCAGTCAAACTACTATATTTTCAATTATTATTTATCCACATTCATTCTATCTATATTTATATGTGTGATTGCTGAGCCTGCTCTGTAGTAGACACTTAATAAATGCAGGTTGTTGTTCAGTTTTTTGGGTTGTGATTACTAATGTTGTCATTGAGAATGTTCGATCCTTGAAAACACAGATTTTTTCATTTTTTTGTATTTTTATGCCTGTCTGTATTCCTTTTTATATTTGTATTTGGCTAACCCAGTGCAAGGTCTATTAAAATTAGTTGTCTTAATTGGTTAATTGGTTTTGTACAGTCCTTTCTAGAATTCATTTGAGTCTCAGTACCTCTGAGATAATTGTTAAGTCTCATTATTTCTCCATATCACAGATCAGAGAGAGTAAATTAAATGCCAATAAGTTTCAAAGGCCGGAATAAAACCTAACTTCCTGACACTAAGAATTTTTTGGTATCCATCACACACCCTGCTCTGAGGTAGATCAGATCCCATTATATTATTTCTGGGTTCCTAATGAAGGAAGACTGGGGTTCAAGCCTCATCTCTGACAGATACTGGATGCATCTCCCTGGCCAAGTTACTTAACCTCTCACTGCCCTGGAAGAAAAAAAATCTATATAATAATGAAATTGCAACTCTGAGTTACTATTTTAAAGAACTGTACTTAAAACTGGGGAAAGATGCTAAACATTTAGTCCAGCATCTAAATATTTATGGTTCAACAAAACTGAAAAAAAGACCCTTGAGAGAGGTGGGAGATAAAAACAAAAATAATTCTGACTATGGAAATAGAACTTAATACCTAATGCTTTTCATTCAGCTGAATACTAAACACAGCCTGACGGTGAATTACCAAGCTCATACCTAAGCAGATATTGGAAAATTTCCTTTCCTTCAGTCCCGAGGCAGACTATAGAGCAAGCAGAATCCCTCAAGCAAGACAAACAAGCCAGTTGACTCCTCGCTTGAATTCCAAGATGATTGATTTAACCTTGTCAGACATTAGAGAAGGTAAGAGAACTTTGCTCAGGAGTATGCAAGGGACTGGATCACAGCTGAATGCTCTTGCCTTCAGTTATCAACTTTAAAACTATGTCTACATGTACAACTGGCCCATTCAAAATTTTAAAATCTGCAGGAAGTGTTGCTTGCCTAAGTCAGCTTTAAAGCATGAAATGATGAGCAGAACGTAGACAGCACTGTATAAACAATGACTTAGTTTCTTAAAAAAATTCCAATAATTAGCCTGAGTATGGCGCTTTTAAAGAATTGTTTCAACACGAATTGTTGATCTCTCCTTAATTATTCAATTATCTTTTTTTTCTCAATTTTTTTAACAAAAAAAATAATGTAGAACTTCATGGGGGCAGAGTATATGTGTTAACAGAAGATTTTTAACAGTTCTATCACTCTGATCCTTTATTTGTCTTATCTTAGGGGGTTTTCTCCTTCCCACACTGGATGTCTTCCCAAGTGACATCTTTAATTCTGACCTTTTCTTCTGGAATCCACTGTAACACCAAGCAAAGGCAATGTCCAAGGTTCAGAATACCAGTATAGTAATTATTTTATTCAGAAAAGTTAAGACAAAAAAAACCATCCATAGAACAGAGAAAATGAAAATATAGTGTAACATTCATTTAGCAAGTAAATTGTCAATTGAATCCAAGTACTACTCCACCCTGGAAAGTACATTCATTTAGTCAGTCAAAATCTCTCTTCTCAAATAGAAATTAGTTTCCAGTCATAAACAAAGTACATTCATTTGGTCAGTCACAGAGCACAAAAAGTCAAAAGTTTCCCACCTCTGGATCACAACTGAATTACAGTACCATCTATTTATCCTAAGCATTTTCTCAAAAGGGACAGAAGAGCACAAAAGTCCATCTACCCTTAAGCTACAACAAGGTTAAGATATCATCACAATATTGAATACCCAAGGAGAGGTCCTTCTTTCTTCTAAACCAGCAGTTCTCAACCTGTGGGTTATGTTAATTTGTAACAATGAAAATGCATCCTGCATATAAGATAGATTCATAACAGTAGCAAAATTACAGTTATGAAGTAGCAACAAAAATAATTTTATGGTTGTGGGTTACCACAATATGAGGAACTGTATTAAAGGGTTAAAGCATTAGGAAGTTTGAGAACCACTGATCTAGACACATGGCAAGTTCTCTGCAATCTCTGTTCCTGGAGAGACAAAGCTTAATAAAGCCACAAGATACATTGCCAGTGTCCTCATCAATACACTCTCTGTCTTCAGAACAGTTCCAGATCCCCTGAAAACATCAGCAAGACCCTCTTTCAGGATTTCTGTAAACATACAACAAGAAAATCCTTCTTCAGGTCTTCTGAACCAAAAGCAAGGTTCCAGGACCTCTGCAACAACAAGAATATCCTTCACTAGCAAAACAAATCTGACAAAATAACATCAAAACAGACGGACAAAATACCAATGTCACAGCCATGCCTCCTCAATTGTTGGCAGCTCTAGGTGGCAGTTCTCAAAAGTCCTGGGCAGCTCCAACTGGCCTTCAGCAGTCTCTCTCTCAGCAACTCTGACCCCCAGCGATTCTCCTCTCTCTCTGCCTCCATGTTATTGCTCCCCAAAAGTCTTTCTTGCCTCCTCTGCCTGGGCCTTCTCTCTTCTTGGACTTCTCTCTGCTTGGGCTTCTCTCTAAATCCAGTGCACCAGCTACTCCCAGTTCAGCCCTGTCTTTTCACATCAATAAGTCAATCCCACAAGTGGGATTCACAGTCTCTGTGTTTTAACACTCAACCCCAAACCCCCAGCAATACAGGGGGATTTTTAAATTCCATTACAATTACATCCACTCTCTTGGTTTCAAGCATTTCCTTTATGCAGATGATTTCCCAATCTGTATATCACATCCTGCCCCCTGTTCTTCTTATTACTGACCAAGTGGAGACTTTCTCTTGGATTAACCCTGGGAATCTTTTTTTTTTGAAGTGGCCCAAAATGAATACATTAGCTTCATCAAATTTTCAGCTTCTCCCAACTATTGCATTTATGTCCTTGATGCCACATTTATTTTCCTTTTGTAAGCAACAAACTGGAATTTTAATTAAATTCCCTCTCTTTCATCAAGCATCATAGGTCCCAAAAGTTGAAGAGGAAATTAAGGGGTACTTCTACCTGAAAAGGAATCCTTTCTACTGGAACATGGGAAAGTGGTTACTGACCCTTACACTTGAAGTTTTCCATAATTGGAACATGACGAATCCCCCTGAGTTGGTGGTCCATTACACTCTGAGACCATCTAAAGTATTAGTTGAACACACTTCAACTTTAGTTTACTTCTGCCCATTGAACCTGGTTCAGGTCTTTTTTAAATATATTAAACAGAAGTTATCCCATTTTTTCCCAGATGTATTTAGATCAGGATAGGGTAGCTATCTAGCACAGTGGATAGAACTGGACCTGGAGTAAGGAAGACTCATCTTCCTGAGCTTAAATCTGGCCTCAGACACTTACTAGCTTTGTGACCCTGAGTAAGTCACTTAAACACTGTATCTTTGCCAAGAAAACCCCAATGGGGTAAAGAAGAGTCAGACATGATAAATGACAACTAAACAGCACAGTAGCAAAAACACTATGCAAATTTTTACAGGAAATTACTTAAAATTAATACAGTCAAAGCCCCCATTTCTTGTTGATAACATGGCAATGGCAGATTAAGTTGATGGCTCTCGCAATCTATTTCAGTATTGTGTTTTTTTAAATTAAGTGAGAATTCTTCATTTAATGTGTCTTTACCATCTTGCTATATTTGCAATCAAAGACATAAGACATAAGAATTTTATTAATTACATTTCATCTTTCAAGACTGTCTAGATTTTTTTAGAATCAAAATATTTCTTTTTAAGATGGTGGTACCCCAGTCCCCCAAAATTGTCACATCTGCACATTTATTAAGTAGAACTGGGCCAGGAACAAATCTCTGTGGCATTCTATTAATATTCTTCCTCCAAATTAACTTGGATGCATATTAGTCATTTTCTTTGGGTCCAGTTATTCCACAAATTCTAAACCCACCAAACTACAGTATCATCTCCCCCTTTAGGCAAAGGGATACCAGGAGAGTTTTCTTCAATTCCTTTGTTAGCATTCAGGAAGTGTGACTATAGTCTTCTCACAAATTATGAATTTAGTACTGCTCTCAAAAAACAAAAGGCAATGCTCTCAGTGCAGCGTGTTTTATTATTACTTTCTTTTATGAACACGAGGTAGTGCTTAATAATTTCACTTCACTTTCTATGAGCTATTCACACAATATTATTTTAATGGTAATGATTAACATTTATATGGTACTTACTATGTAGTAGGCAGTGTTCGGAGAGTTTCACAATTATTATCTCATTAGATCCACACAAGAAGCCTAGCAGGGATAATATAATCCCTATTGGACAGATTGGAAGCAAACAAAGATTCAGCAACTTGTCAGGAGTCACACAGTTAGAAAATGTCTAAAGCTAGATTTGAACTCAGGCCATTTTGACTCCTAGTACAGGTCTCTATGCTGTACCACCTAGTTTCCCTCAAATATCATCTTTGAAAATATCGTCTAATAGGACATAAGCTTCTTTAGGGTAGGGAAAGTTCCTTCATTTCATAGAATGCCTAAAATCTACCTGACCTTTATTTTTGGTGAACTCAATGCAGAAAGAAAGATGGTGCCGAACATGACCACGAAGGTTGTAAGGAGTAAAGTCAGTTTGAATTTGTGTGTTTTAAACCCCAAGTCAGCTTTGGTTTCCACTACTATTGAAAGATAGTGTTCAGTTTTACTAAAATGGAGACTACATGGAATGGAGTGAAAAGACTGACCATTTTAAATAAAGAAAGAGAGAAGATTATGAAAAGCATCAGACTACAGGCATAGGATTTGGAAGTTTGTTTTAAAACAGTCTGGAGTCATGAAGGTTAATTGGGACAAGATGAAGGAGGTCCCTCGAAAGCTCATTTATTCCAGGCCTGTCATTTTACATATGAGGAAAAGGAGACCCAGCAAGATGATGTGCCTTGTTCAAGATTCCACATGGGGCAAGTGGCCTTGTCCAAATGAAGCCTAGGCCCTGTGACTCTTGCTTCAAAAATTATTCTGTAATCCCTCATTTCCTCTCTAGTTTTGACCTAAATTATAGTATTACAGGTTCTATATGTGAAAAAATCCATTTGGGAATTTGTTTAGAGAATGCCTTTTGGGACAGGGGATGGAATGAGAATAGTAGGATGTCCCCGAGATTGGCTTACCTTTGGGCAAGAAAAACCTTTGACTCTGATCCCTGCCCTTTTTTTCCCTATCACTCATACTCTGTGGAACATTGGGTCTAAGGATCCTTCTGGAATATTCCATCTGCACTCAACAATTTTTATATCCCTTTTCCAATGACTTTTCCCCCTCAGTCATCTCCCCTGCCCCACCTCCCAATGTATTTTTTGCTTTTCAATGGTGAGTTTATCTCACCATGAAACAATTGTTCTGTGCAAGAGATAGGAGGAAAATATCTGGAGACTCTCAAGTAAATCTCTGGTCTTCTGTGTTATACATCAGTAGCAAAGCTTATTCTGTTAAACAGGATGGAAAGGGGTTAAATTGGGCCCTCAGTGAGATGGGGAGATTGAATGAAGATGCTATGAAATGTGCTATCGATTTGGATGGAAAATGAGGGCATCAGGTGAAGACTGATTTACACAGTGTGAAGCCCACAAGCTTCTTCCATTCATCTCAGCCTCTTCAGGCTCCTCCTGTGGCAGACTCCTCACGGACATTTGAGTTGCAAATCTCTCATTTCACATAACTTTCAGTCTTAACTCCAAGTATTTAGGAAAATGTATGGAATGTTCAAATTCGAAGAGGAAAGAGAGAACTTTTCAAGTTCATAATCTCATACCCTAGTTTGCCCTTTCACTATCACATACATTCATTTGGATACAATCTATAAATGTATATGGTTTGGTGCACAGACATGTTTGGGGGGAGGGAGTGGATGATAGATTAGAGTAACTATGGAAGTATTTTCTGATAGATACAAGACAGAATTGTTCATTTAATAAAATCCCTTTTCTAAGAGTCTTTCAATATATTTCTGGAAATTCTGACACAGGTGCTATTTCCTGATATTAAGCTTCATAGGTTTTTAATTTTTGTTGAAGCAAGTCTCTGGTTACTGGTTTGCAAAGCACTTGAAAACAGTTATGCCATGGTGATTCTTTCTGATTGTTTAGTCTTTCCCAGTCATTTCTTACTAAGAAAACACCAAATTGGAGCATGACAGTCCCATTTGAGGTTTTCTTAGCAATAATATTGGAGTCGTTTGCCATTTGCTTCTCCAGTGAATTTTACAGATGAGGAAACTGAGGCAGGAAGGCTTAAGCGACTTGCCCGGGGTCACACAGCTAGTAAGAATCTGAAGCTGAATTTCAACTGACTCTAGATCAGGCATCGTATCCACTGCTCCACCTAGCTCTGCTTTGGTGATTATCACTAAGTATTCAAATGAGTGAGGTAAAAACTGAAATGGTGTAATTGCATTTTTAATGGTCTTTAATGAAGATGGAATCTGAAGTCAGCATCAGTTTTGAGTCAAAGACAAGAAGGAAATTTGAGATATTCCTTCAGATCCTAGGAACTATAGAATTATTAATTGAAGAAACCTTAATGGTTAATTCATCCAACTGCCTCGTTGAACCAAAGAGGAAACAGGCCCAGAGAGATGAAATTAGCTGCCCAATGTCAAACCCTGCTGTAGAATAACTGAGCCTCCAGTGAAGGCCACTTGAAACTCTAATAGTCTCTGAAGTATGACATTCTGCCTCTATATACTTAGCCCCCATCTGATAAATATTGTCATTGGACAATCAGGATTTTGCATGGTCATTTTGTGCAATAACTCCCCCAAAAAGAATGTAAATGACTCTATTATTAGAACATAAGCTGACTCTATGTTCCTTATATATGACATTCTAATTACTGCCTCTGTGATGCAGCATTGCAGGATGTACGCCACACCTTCCTCCTCAACTTTCCCAGACTTTCTTGAAGCAAATCTCTGGTCTCACTTTTTTTTCCATAAGACGTCTTTTGGTGCTCCGAGTTATTAACATTCTCCTCACACCAGAAAAAAAAAATGAATGGACTCCAACACTTACTAGCTGAGTCTCTCTGTTCAAGTCTCTTAACGCCTCCATGCCTCAGTTTCCTCCTCTGTAAAGTGGAAATGATAGCTAGCACCTGCCTGTCAGGATTGTTGTAAGGATGAAATGGCATGATTGTTATCAAGTGCTTTGCAAACCTCAAAGTACTATAGGAATGTTTAGTTATATCTATTAATTTGCTTTTTATACACTTTGAATTACATTTCCATGTGCACTTGCTTGCTTGGTTGTTTGTGTGCAGGCAGCTTTATGGATGTAATCACATATGTTATGTACACATACACGTACACGTACATGTACACATACACGTACACATACACATACATATACATATACATACACATACACGTACACTTACATGTACGTGTATGTGTACGTGTACATGTATGTGTATTGTGTACATGTACTGTACATGTATATATGCATACATGTTATATGTGCATAAGACATATACACATGCATATACGTGAACACACACAATCTAAAAACCCAAAGATATATTCTCCAGTGTCAAGTTATGCCTCTGACACATGACCTACACTGACTGTATCATGCATTCTCTTAGTATCCCAAGTATTTCTCTAATAACCTGCGAAATTTTAATGATCTGCACTCATGTAGGGCACTTCCTGATTGGGAATCCCTGCTAATCCTAAATGCAGTCATAAAGACAATATAAACACATATCAATCACACACATGCACACACATGTACACATGCACATATGCACATATAGTGATTTTGAGAGGTGTCACTAAAACCATGGATAAATAGGCAAAGTCTGATGAAGAGGGAGAAATTCTGGTTGTGTCTTGAAGGGGAATGGAGAAGAAAACTGAGGAAAAGCAGTATTTCTGAATTTGGAATGGCATTAGGCTAGCCATGTCTTTAGGTTGGAATGTAAAGACATAATGTTAGAATCATCTGTAATCAGCCTGGAAAGAGAGAGTAGATTCAATGCAGAGAGTGAGCATGGGGCTTTCCCTTTCAGAAGGTGTTTGCATATTGTCCCAGAGGTGATGTGAGAGTAACATTTTTCAGACCTAGGTTAGACTTGGGCTAGATGCTTCTCTTCCATGTCTAATCCTAGGCTTCTATGAAGAGATCTTAGAGTATTAAGGTGTGAATAAATCCTTTCAGATTAAATGAATTCTCATGAAAAAGAAGAGAATATTTTGCCAAATACTTTTTTAATGATCTCTTATAGATAATCTTCTGAGGACAACTAAAAATTTGCACTTAAACTTTCTTTAAGGTAGATTTCTATTCT
>JAQQSW010003348.1:0-14715 GCA_028646575.1 Pseudocheirus occidentalis | reverse complement strand
TAAGAGAGCAGAGCAGGGGAGGGGCTTTACAGTGGGATTGCTGTTTTGGGTTTGGGGCAGAGGAAGGACAGGGAGAAAATTTGTAATTCAAAAATGTCATGAAAATGAATGATGTAAACAAGAAAACAAATTTTAAATTTTTTTTTAAAAGAAGAGGGTAAAGGAGACCAGTGGCTTTCCTTTCAAAGTTTCTGGACCCCATGGCCTGAGAATGGCTAACATGTCTCCAGACAGTAGCAGCTATGGCCACATTAGTAGAAGAAAGTAGAAAGCTGACTTTGGAGGGAAGTTTGATTTTGGGGGTTCCACATCAAGCAACAATCATCCTAAATCAGAGAGCAGGGTGGTGGCTTACAAATTCTAGGATCCTGAAATATGAGGCCATTTTACTAGAAAAGGATGATTTGGTTTTGTCTCAGGATAATTATTTGAATCCTGACTCCTTCCTGACATCTGGAGGCAAGGGCCACCTTGAGCTAGAAAATTACTATGTAGATTTCATAGACGTCCAAATCAGGGTTCTAGGAGATTTGCAGGAATCTCCTATTCCTGGAGGTATAAATCTGTTCATTGATCGTTCCTCTAGAGTAAGAGGGGGAAAAAAGAAGGAATGGGTGTGCCATAATTGATGGCAAATCCTTGGTCCAAGCAGGACAATTGCTTAAGAATTGGTCAGCTCAAACTTGAGAGCTTTATGCCCTAAACCAGGCTCTAAAACTATTAAAGGGAATTGAAGGTAATATCTATACTGACTCGAAGTATGTTTGGGGAATAGCATGTGTGCTTGAGAAGATTTGGAAAGAAAGAGAGATGATTAATAGCAAAGGGAAAGAACTGGCACATACTACCCTGATCACTCGAATCTTAGAGAATATATTGTTACCTGAGGCTATAGTCATAGTATATGCAGGTGGCCATCAGATTGGGCAGTCCTTTGAGGCTGGGGGTAATGGCTTTGCAGATGAAGAGACAAAGAGGGTCGGGTCAGCAGAATTCAAGTCAAGCCAGTTGTTCGTTTTAATCCCCTCCTTCCCTCCAATTCTCCTTTCTCCCTCCCTTACCAAAATAGAAAAGCAAAAGACACTGGCTCTGGGAGCACAGGAGCAGGATGGAAGATGGCTCTTCCCAGATGAAAGGGAGGTACTAACTGAGGCAAGTATAAGGGAAGTCCTTCAATATCTACACCAAGGCAGTCATTGGGATGTCCAGAACTTGTGTGATTCCATCTTAACTTGGTATGTAAATCCAGCCTCTATACCTTAGCATGGCAATTGGTGAGCAGGTTTCTTGTATGTCGAAGGACAAACAAGACAGCGTTGCACCAAGGTCCGACTGGAGGTCGGCTTCCAGGCCTTAGGCCTTTTCAGAGAATACAGGTGGACTTTATGGAACTGCCCCTGCAGTTCAAATACTTGTTGGTCATAATGGACCACTTGACCTCCTGGGTGGAAGCCTTTCCTTTACCCTGTGCAACTGCCCCAGCTGTCAGTAAAATTTTGCTAGAACAAATTATTCCAAGGTATGGGATGGTGAAATGGATTGACTCGGATCAGGGAACTCATTTTACTACACATATTCTGCAGTCCCTAGTCCAGGCCTTGGATATTACCTGGGAGCTTCGTACTCCCTAGCACCCTCCCTCATCAGGCAAAATAGAAATGATGAATCAGGAAATTTAAAAAACAGCTCACTAGATCAGCTTTAGAAACCCAACTGCCCTGGACTAAATGTCTACCCTGGGCTCTCCTCAGAATTCGGATGAAGTCTCAAAGGGACATAGGACTCTCTCCTTACAAACTCTTTTTTGGGCACCCCTACCTTGATAGAGGTGGAGGGAATTTGGACCCACTATTTGATCAGAAAGATAAGTTTTTAAGAGAATATATATCTTCTCTAACAAAACATTTGCATTCTCTACAAGCTAAGGGGATAATAGCTCAAACCCCATCTTTGGGATTTGCCGTCAACAAATACCAATTGGGGGATTGGGTTCTAATCAGGGCTTGGAGGGAAGAAAAGCTAACCCCAATTTGGGAAGATCCTTTTCAAATTGTTGGTCTCAGATACTACGGTCTGGACAAAGGAGATGGGCTGGACTCATACTTATGTAAAGGGACGTGTTGAACCTCCTGTCACCTGGATTGTTGAATCCACTGAGCCTGAGAATTTGAAATTGCACCTTCTATGGGGTCCTGACCCAGATGTTTTAGACGCTGAGACTCTGGACTGCCTCCTGTGTGAGAACCTCAGTCACCTCAAAGCACACTGCCCCTCCCCCTTCATTTCTGTTATCACAACCCTTATTGTACACTGATGAGAGGAGGCAAAGTCATATGTACTTTTCTCCTTCTATGTATTAGCCTTACTATAGTTGTTTTCCATTTCCTTTTGAGTAATTGCTTTCTCCCTCCTGCCTGGAATCATTTTCATTATACTAATCATGCTACCCTGACCCTTCTCCTTATAGTGTTCCTGGTGCATCCCGCCCCAGTCCTTTGGTTACCTCCGGATAATAGTTTTCAAGTTTTAATTCAAACCATAGCTAATGCCTTTAACCTCACTAATTGTTGGATTTGTGGGGGACCTCAGTAGATAGAATCCTGGTCTCGGGTCCCATTCCTCTTAGACCTGAGTGGCTTCTTAGTAACAAGTCCTCTGTCCATGATAGAATTGAGTTTTGAGATGTCAGAAGAACATGCTTGGCCCCTTACTGAGACTAGGACAGGGGAATATTGCCTCAGCCAGGATGATAAAAGGAAGGAGATAGGTTGGAGTCAATACAAGTGGAATCTTAAAGGGAGAAGAGAAGTAATAACCAATAACTCTTCTGCTCTAAAGCAGCACTGGAATTCCACACATATCCAACTTAACACTGGTGTGTAGGGGAATTGCATTTTTCATTCTTGCCATACTCCCCTCCAGGTCACCACCAAAAGTAAATCTGAATCTCATATTCTAACCACTATATTTAAGTGTCAAGACCTTAGTCAGAATCAGGGAGTCATTACTATTCCTCATCGACATTGGGAATGTGATAATAATTCCCACTTTGGATGCTTTCAAGAGTTTTGGAGTCAGGATGATAAAATAGATCCCAGACTATATGGGTCGTTTAGAAGCAAGGTTGAGTGGTATCAGTGGAGCATTGATTTCAGCTATGAAGGTGCCAATTTAACAAAACTGATACAGCCTTTTAGGAAGGGCCTCTAGGATTTGAGGACCTACAGTATAACCCCATCGTCCATGACAATATATCTGCAATCTTTCCATAGGGTAAAGTACCCCAATTGGCTCTAAAAGGACATTATTGGCTGTGTGGCCTCACTGCCTATACATATCTTCCCCCTGACTGGAATGGAAGTTGCTATAGTGGACTAGTAAGACTCAAATTTTTCTTTCTCCCAGGGCAGAAAGGTAAACACTTAGGAATAAAAATACATGATGACTTAGAAAGGGAAAAACAAACTATTGATGCTTCTATTGCTAGTACAGGGGATACAAATGGGTGGGGAGACATTTGGCCCCCTAAAAGAATTGTGAAGGAATATGGGCCTGCAACATGGGCACAAGATGAAAGCTGGGGCTACCAGACTCCAGTTTATATGCTAAATCGAATCTTTAGATTCCAAGCAGTTGTTGAAATCATTGCTAACCAAGCCACTCAAACTACTGACTTGCTATCCAGATTTACAGACCAAAGTCTAGAGGCTATTTTACAACATAGGCTATTAGATTATCTCCTGGCAGAGGAGGGTGGAGTCTGTGGTAAACTCAACCTCTGTACTTGCTGCACGAAGATAAATGATGTGAGACAAACTGTTAGAGATATTAACCTAGAAATTAGAAAACTTACCCATGTTCCAGTACAAACTTGGTTCTCTCCACTTAATCTACCATGGTGGTCCTGGTTTGAAGGAACCAGGTAGAAGTAAGCAGCAAGTGGAATTCTATTGCTCCCTGTATGCCTCCCTTGTATAATGCAATCAATTACAAACACTATACAGAAGACCCTCCCCAATTTGAAGGTTCCACCAATGGTTCTGTCCACCTAATGATTTTAAAAGGACAAAAATGGGAATTGGTTGATCAAAAAGAAGAAAGGTTGGGTCTTGATGGAGAGATAGAAAATATTGATAGGAGAACCAAAGAAACTTACCAATCTCGGTGTGAGAAATTTCAGGTTTCAAAGAAAGAGGAGGGATGAATGGGACAAGTGAAAATATTCTCATAAAGTAAAGGAGATGGTCATCAAATTTGAGCTAGGCCTTAGTCTTGATAGGCCCAAATTTTATTTTTCTATATGTCTGCCAGGCACCTGTCTTTGGTAAACAAGAAAAGCAAAAAGTGATCTACAAATTGCCTACTTTTTGCTACAAATAATATGTGTGCCAGGTGGTTTCTGTAAATTGCTGCTTTTTGGAAAACAAGAAAAAAAACATGTAGTATGTGATAAGTGTAGTACTGAAATCTAAATCCCATGTCACCTGCCTACCATCTGATTCATGGCCCACCCGTGCCCCACCATTAAGCCCCTTTTTATTTCTGTTTTTGTCCCTATCTTATATTCAGCTTGGAACAGCTAGCTGTAAGGCATAACTGGGCAGTGCTTTAGGGCTAAGTTCCCTATTTTTTTTTTCTTGAATCATTATGAGTGTATAAAGTGCAACTCAGGGTTATGGCGCAACATAGGGACCCTGTCCTGTTCCATTAATCAAACAGGGTCCCCACACCCTCTGCCCAGAACATGACCCTAGCTTGTCCTAGGACTTTTCAGTTCTCCCCATACCCCATGACCTACTACCCTGTTCTGGAAAGAGCTAACTACCCCAGTTCTTTCAACGGACACCTGAGTCACAGGAAAATTGCAACCCTGTACCCTCACACCATATTCCAAAATTAGTCCTGAACTATAGATCTAACCAACGACTACTCTTTTTGTTTCTGTAGTCATGGCTTCTGCTTTTGTGGTTTTGGCCTATATAATCAAGTCTATAAGGTCCAAAGGTCACTGCCTGATTAGAGTGTACACTCCAGGTAGTAGCAGGCTTGACCTACACCTAAATTTATCTTGAACCCAGATCTTGGCTTGCTCTTATTCTCTGCACTACATAAGCTTACTTCTGGTAATTTTGTACTGGGTAAAAGGACTGTAAGGACCACCTTCCCACCAATAGGAACGAAGGTCTCGTTATTGGGGAGGGGATTCGGGTTTTTTGGGGGGTGGTCCTAGAATTGTTCATGCAAGGGTATAAAACTGCTTGCTGAATTTTGTACTTTACCTCTCTACACTAGTGTTAAGTTCTGGGTAGGTGACAACCAACTTGTATAGGAATAAATAGCTTCTGTTTCTACCTGGAAAAACCTGTGTTTTATCTGGGTAAGGGGGGTCTTTGGGATTTTTATCCCACACATAAATAGTAGGGACAGGACTGAAACCCAGGCCCTTTGACTCCAAATCTAGCTTTTTCCCAGTCTCAGGTTCTAGCGGCCTCAGTTTCCTCGGTTGTGAAGAAATAATGGGCTGGAGGAGAAAGGTCAGACCTGTGGCCCTCTGGTGGCATGCAGCCACAACACTCCAAGCTTGACATTCATGGGCTGGAAGATAATCTCCCAAGACTCCTCTAAAAGAAATTCCTTGAACGCAGTCTCATTTCTTTGTATTTCCAGGGCTCAACACTAGTCTTGGAATACAAAATGCTTTTATATTTGAATGCTTTTAAACGTTTTTTAAGACTGAATTCAATTCCAGTCCCGACACTCCTTACAATTTCCGTAATTCCACCAATTACAAGATCCAGAATGGCAGCCAACAGGAAATCGGCCCCTCTTGGACATTCTCCTACGCAGCGGGGTTCGGAGGAAGGTAGACCTCTGGGAACAGGAAGTTCCTCTCGAGCAGCCTCTTGGGTAATGCAGTTTCCGGCGAAAATGGCTATCGATAGGAAGTTCCTCTCGAAAAGCTTTCTGGGTAATGTAGTTCCGTCGCGATGGCGGCCAATATGGCGGATACATGCAATTTCCTGTTAAGCCAGGGAACTCAAGTGTGACGTTAACCTAGGTATGGGAGGAGGAGCGCTTTTCCTTGAGAGAGATGTCGGGAAACCGGACGTGGGGCGGAAGGACAAAAGCTGCAAAAGACGTTGTGAATGAATAGGAGAGAGTCTGTGAGGCGAGTATACCCAAGACCAGAAGCCCTCGGGTTGAAGACCGACTGTGCCCCTCCTTCCGGGCGTGAATTCGGGTTTCTCCTCGGTATAATGAGAAATGGGGGGAAAGGGGGGAGGAGAGGGGAGTGTCTAAATGATTGTTAATGGTTCTCCTCCCTCCAAAGAAAAGCCATTGCCTAGGATGCCGGTGGCGGAAATGGGCGGGGCCCGGTCACGTGTGCTGTGCTTGCTGCCTGTCCCATCCTCCTGGGGACCCGCAACCGGAAGAGGGTGTGTCCTACAGACTAGCTTGTGGGAGGTTTTAGCATTGTCCCAGTTTCGATTCTTCTTATAATAACATATATAAATAGATAGATAGATAGATAGATAGAATTTTTTTCTGGCTTGGAAAAACCCTCCAAGTTATTTTTTTTTTAACTTGGAAGCAGAAAACTGCGTCATGGCTCGTTGCAGCTCATTTCCGAGGCTGATTTGGACATTTCCTGGGTTACCTTCACTTGACCTCTCAGGGCCTCAGTTTCCTCATCCGTAAAATGGAGGGCTTGCACCAGAGAGCCTCCAAGGAACCCTAAATCTGGGACCCCATGAACTTCTCTCCAAGACCCTCTCAGTCCATAATCCTCTTTCGTGCATCCACTGCCCCTGGCTGTGGCTTCCTTTTGCCCCCTTGACACAGGAAAGCAATGGAAAATACTGTGCCCTGCGCGGGGAGCGGTTTTGCCTAGTTGGAGTATACTTTGGGGCGTGCAGAAAGTGCCTCGAGCAGGGCAAAGGAACGAACAAAAGCACTTTTTATTTTTAGCCAGAAATTTTGCCATTTGTAAAATAGCTTGAATAATTTTTCCCAGCCCCTGCTAGGATTGGATAAAATGAGGCAACGATTAGGCCAATCTGGAGTGATGGAGAGCAGGCCTTGGAGTCAAGAACTCCATTCAAAATCGACCTTTGACTCAAAATTGGCTCTGGACCCATGGCGAGGTATTTAACTTATCAATGTTCCCATAAGTTCACTGGGACTAAGTTATGGATGAGGTGCCAACTTTCCTTGGTAGAGGAAGCTTCCTTACGGCTCACCATGCTTATGAGATCCCGTGTCTAGGTAAAACATCTAACTACAGACTGGGGAACTTACTTGAAAAAGCAGAATAATATAAATATATTATAGGCAGCTAGTTGATGCAGTGTAAAGAGAGCTGGGTCTGGAGTCAGGAAGACCTGAGTTCACATTCAACCTCCAACATTTACTAGTGATATAACCCTGAACAAGGTGCCTAACCTACATCTACTTCAGTCTCCTCATCTGTAAAATTGTGTATGTGTGTGTATGTATGTATGTGTATGTATATACACACATATACACACAATACACATATGTAAAATATGTATATTTACATTATATATGTATGTATATAATATATGTGGGAGAATATATAAAAAGAATGAGAACTAGGACAGCCTCTTAAGATGACCTCCTAAAGCCTTCCAGGCTTGACGATAAAATAAGATGCTGTTTATAGAGTGAGCTCTGCCAACTTTAAAGCATTATATACATGTTAATTGTTATAGATGTCTAAGGAATGATCATCTTCAGAGTAGCTTCTGGAATTTCACAGCTTTCTAGATTCCATTATACTGTATGTAAAAAGGCAATTTGGAGATTCTTTTTGCTTTTTTAACCTTTAGATAATACTATGTAGAATACTGATTTACTAACACACTGAGAAAGTAGATGGCAAAGTAGATAGAGTGACCTGAAGTCGGGGAGATTCATCTTCTTGAGTTCAAATCTGGCCTCAGACACTTACTAGCTATATGATCCTGGGAAAGTCACTTAACCCTGTTTGCCTCAGTTTCCTCATCTGTAAAAAAGGAGCCAAAGAAGAAAATGGCAGACTACTCAGTATCTTTGCCAAGAAAAAAGAGTTGGACATGACTGAAACGAATCAACAACAACATGTTTCATTTCTACTGTGAATTTGGCAGATTCACAGTAGAAATGAAAACATACACCATTTCTTTCTAAGTTGGTAGACAGCTTCCATCCTACCGTACTTGCCTCCAGAAAACTGCCATGGGAGTGCTGGGTTCAGTCATCAGTCAGATATTCAAGTTGAATCATCCCTTCACATTTGAAAAAAAAGAACTTCATTTTTTACTTTTTAGTTGTGAGGCCTTTTTCTCAAATGAATAGCTCTGTGCTCTTTGGTTAATCATTTAACCTTTCTAAGCCTTAGTTTTCTTATCTGTAAATTAGAGATAATAATTTCAGCCTTATATACCTTGCAAGACTGTGATAAGAATCAAAAGAGCTAAGAGAAGTGCAAGTCATATGAAAACTATGATGTAC
Source organism: Pseudocheirus occidentalis (assembly GCA_028646575.1). Classification (NCBI taxonomy): domain Eukaryota; kingdom Metazoa; phylum Chordata; class Mammalia; order Diprotodontia; family Pseudocheiridae; genus Pseudocheirus; species Pseudocheirus occidentalis. The sequence continues at coordinate 6,201 of JAQQSW010003348.1, read as the reverse complement.
TATACAAAAATGAGTTGTTACTAATTTATCTAATCTCATTGTATGATCAGGGATTCTTGGGCACCAGAGAATGCAGGATATCTTGTCCATTCCCTCCTACTGAAATAATTCTTTACTTAAAAACTCTATGTAAACCTTCATGTCTCCTCCCTTGTCTGCTATCCAAGTCTATATTCTATATCAGCCATAGTTAATTGTACTGAATGAAAGTATGTGCTTAGAACCTGGCTTCCTAGCTCAAACGGGCAGTATGTACTTCTGGGAAGAATGAGGCATAGTATACAAGGCAGCTGAGTTTAGGAATCTATGTCCTTTGATCCTCAGTTCCTTTGAATGGGTCTCAGTTTGTTAATATTCTTCCTAAAATGCCCTGAAAACAGGATAGTACTACAGTTATGATCATACCAGGACAGAGTACAGTGGGACTATCATCTGGACATCATACCTATGTTAATACAGCCCAATGTCACATTAAATTTTTTGGTTTTTAGTATCACACTAATGCTGATTATTCATATTGGGTTTGAAGTTCATAAAAAACTTCAGGATTTTTCATGTTACCTAACCATGGTAATCATTGCAGGAAGTATACTGGTGGAGGCTTATGAGCTATTATACTCCTTAGTTTCCCATCCCCTAATTATGTAGTTAATTTTTCAAATCCAAGTGTTCTACCCTATGTTTATCCTTATTAGAAGAAGAGAAGGACATTCAGAAAAATAAACTGGGTAAGTATTCAGGATTTTGGTTGATTGCTCTCTGTCTTGACCTATGTCTCTTTATACTGAAAAGTTTTTGCCTCAGTTTTCTTAGTACTGATGAAAACTCACAAAATGACCTAATTTTAGAATTGGAAGGGGCCTTGTCTCGACCAAGGCATATCCAAAAAGAATGTCCACTATAACATTCCTAATTCATTGTATGATCAGGGATTCTTGGGCACCAGAGAATGCAGGATATCTTGTCCATTCCCTCCTACTGAAATAATTCTTTACTTAATAACTCTATGTAAACCTTCATGTCTCCTCCCTTGTCTGCTATCCAAGTCTATATTCTATATCAGCCATAGTTAATTGTACTGAATGAAAGTATGTGCTTAGAACTTGGCTTCCTAGCTCAAACGGGCAGTATGTACTTCTATTCCTAACAAGTGGTTTTCCATCCTTGCTGAAGACCTTTAAAAAAAATGTTAACTCACAACTTCCTGAGGTAGTCCATTCCCTTTTTGGGCATCTCTAATTCTTAGGAATTTTATCCTTACATAAAATGCATATTTTGCGCCTTTGGAACTTCTAACAATTGTGGTTCTTCATTCTGGAAGCGAGACACAAGAAGTTACTCCTTTCATATGACAACTCTATATTTTATATACTTGAAGACAGATATCATGTGCCCTTGTAAACCTTTTCCAGGCTGAACTTCCTATTTCCTTCAACTAATCTTCATATAATAAAAATGAAGGCCTTTTACTACCCTGGTTGCTATCCTCTGGATGCTCTACAGCTTCTCAACGTCCTTCTAAAAGTGTGGTACCCGAAACTAAATACAAGACTCTAGATATTACCTTTATTTCTCACCAGACTTCATTCTGGACTTCTCTACCATGTACCAGAAGCCTCTTCATCCTGAAAGATCACTTCAGTGTTGGAATTCATACCTTGAAAGTATCCTGACCCTTGTGACCTCTATCTCCAATTGAATGACTTCTCCTAGAACCTGTATTTAAGGGGAAGATGCAGGCCAGCCATGTCTTCATTTTTCATCTGAGTGCACTCTAGACTTCTTTATTATGCCCAGACGCTGGATACTTTTACCTTCCCTCCTCTTTATACCACTTTTCAGCTTCCTTTTATATGTTGTCTTCCCCATTAGAATGTAAGCTCCTTGAGGGCAGGCATTGTCTCTCTTTTTGCTTGTATTTGTGTTCCCAGTGCTTAGCACATGCCTGGTAAATGGTTTGTTTGGTTTTTCTAAGTGCCCACTATATGCTAAGCACTTTATTTTTTTAAACTTTATTATGTCTATATTTTTAAATTTTATTTATTTATTTATGTTTAGTTTTCAGCATTCATTTCCACAAGATTTTGAATTACATTTTTTCTCCCCATCTTTCCCCTGCCCCCACCCCAAAATAGCAAGCCTACTGAATACCCCTTCCCCCACTCTGTTCTATCTTATAAAACCTCCCCCATCACCCTCCGAACTTTCTAGTAGGGCAAGAGTAAATGTTTAATAAATGTTCATTGAACAGCTCCCTTACTAGGTCAGAGTACAGAAAGGAACTATGACCTCCTTATTCTTAAGAGCTTTGCCTCCCTTAATAGAATCCAATATTGCATCAACTTTTTTTGGTTGCCACATTATACTACCAACTCATATTGAGCATTCAGTTCATCATAGCCTGCCTTCTGTATTTCCTGAGGCATTTTTGAGAAAAGTTGGGTTCAGTACCAGACATTGGCCCCATGCCCAGGTAGAGGCAATTAGAAAAGGGCCCATACCATATATATTTTTTAATTATAAGTGATTTGTTTATTTACTTTTAGTTTACAAGATTCAGTTCCACAATCTCCTGAGTTTCAAATTTTCTCCCCTCCCTTTCCCCTTCCCCCCTCATGGAAGCATGCAGTTAAGTATAGGATCTGCAAATACTTTCAAATTGGACATTAGTCTGGTTGTATATAAGGGTTGTAACCAAAGGAGTGAACAGTAGGAAAAAAGAGAGTAAGCCAAATGTGAAAAAGAGCGATAGCATGTGGATTGCTTCAGTCTCCATTTAAACTCTGTTCTTTCTAGATCTTTCTCTGAATGTAGGTATCTCCTTCCATCCTAAGACTTGTAGAGTGTAATTGTGCATTTCTGAGAAGACTCCAGTTTATCAAAGTTGGTCATCACACATACGATGCGTTTGTCATTGTGTACAAATTTTTCTTGGTTCTGCTCTTCTCACTTAGCATCAGTTTGTATACCATACCATATTTTTACATTATACTTTTCCCTTACCACTAAGTCTGTGTTCACTTTTGGAGGCAGGTCCTGCTTCAGTTACTACCTGTCTGTAGGCAGCTGTTTGCTTCCATGTTTAGCTCTTATGTCCCTTCTTCCTGTATGCTCAACTCTGGCATTTTCTACTCAAATCCTTTTACCCAAAGGAATTGAGAAAACTGGGGCTGAGAGTAATCAAATGACCTTCCTTATAGAGATGAGCGAAGTGGATGGGGATTAGAAAATGGAATGCGGTAGCATGGAAAGGGAGTGATTTTTGCTTAGGTAGGTGACAGCTCAGTATCACCAAAATTAGTAAAGGAAGATTACCTATAGACAAGAAATGGCATCATGAAAAAAATTAGGTCGTGTTTTACACAGTGCACTGGTAGCTACAAAATGTGGGGAAAAGTCTAGGGAAAAGTATCTGTCATTTAGTGTAGATCTCTGGACAATCAGTTCGAAAACATGGACCAGAATCATATGGAATGAGGTAAAGAAAGGAATGGACTGTAATCTTTGCCAGTAGAGAGAATATTCACATTGATGAGATCAATAAAGTATTTTAAACATTTCCATTCATATCTGTATCTGGCAGTGGTGGTTTTGTGTTTCTTGCAGTGTGTGCTCTTATGGGTGTCTGGCTGAGGAGATTGAGGCCTACTCTCTTGGCTGTCTCTTGTATTTGTGTGGGTGCTTCTTCCTTTAAGAACATGATATTCTCTTTCATCAGTTCCCTTGACTCTTTTGGGGAATGGGATTCCCTTTAAACTTATACTGAATGGAACAGTGAGAAACTTACCTGAACTAACACGTTTTCTGCTAAGCTGCTTCATTTATATGTGTTTTGGGTGCTCCATATTCATTTGTTCTCAGCTTTTGGGAAAGTATAAAATATAAATTAATGAAATGTCTTTTGTTCATCTCTTGTTCCCAGTTGGTAGCACCCAGCAATCAAACAAAGGATCAATCCCTGTTTTTCTGGCAACTGTATACCACTGTATAAAGTTTCCTAATCCACTTATCATCCATCTTTCTGCCTCTTGGATGCTCTACAGGGGCATACATAAACTGTACTGAAAATCTAGAGAAACCAATTTCTTTCAAAATAAATGTCAAAACATAAAACAAATTCTTAGAAACACATAAGTGGGATTCTTGTGAGAGTTAGAGAATCAGAAGGGTCATCAGTTTTGTCCTCAACAACAGATAGCTATAGAGTGGACATTCCACATTTGCTCCACATGGCTTCTTTATAGTTCAACTACAATTTTTTTCTTTTATCTTCAACAGTCTCTCTTAGGGTACATAAGATCTTGTGCTAAAACTCCTTTCAGAAATCAGGATTCAGCTGTTATTTCATCTACTGTGTAAGTTCTTCATACAGACTTAAATGCTGGGGTGCATATGTACTATGTAGGCTTTTATTGCTGCTTCTAGGCTAAAACTTCCTCCGCTGACTGTATGAAAGAAGATAAACATAAATTCAAACTCTTGTGCCAAAGTCAGTTTTCTAATTACCAAATTCAAAAAAGCCAATAAATTAGTCATTTTAATGTACTTCTTCAAGAGCCATTCTCCAGTTGCGGAATAGACAAAGGATATGAAAAGTTCTCAGAAGAATTAAAAACTGTTAACTGTAAGTGATTTCTCTAAAACACTAATACGGCATTCAGAAATCTCAGGAGGGGAAGGTTCAGGGGTAGCAGAGGGGAAAGGATTAAACACACAAACGCACGCGCACACACTTGTGTATACCAGAAATAAATGCTGTGTAAAAACAAAAGGTTATTAAAAATAGATGCAAAAAAATGTTTTAAATGTTTGGTTTTCTCAATTCAGAGCTAGTGGGACTTCTACTGTTCACAGAAAGTGTCAGTAGTTAGCCACTTCCTCCTACACACAGTTACTTCTCCAAACTAAATTAACCTCTGATATATTTTTCTGTACGCTATTTCTATACAAACCTCAGACTCACTCTGCACTTGTTCTCTCTCTCTCTCTCTCTCTCTCTCTCTCTCTCTCTCTCTCTCTCTCACACACACACACACACACACACGCATGCACACACAAATTTAACAGTGAACCATAAACTTTATAGTAGTTTATTGCCTAAAGGAAGCTACCATATGCCTTAAACTTAAGAGTTCTCCAACAAGGTAAATTGATATTTTCAGTCTTAATGTCTCTCTCAGAATCTACAAAGTAGAATTGACAAATGATTAGAAAGTTGCCATTCTTCCTTCTCCCCACCTCCACACCCAGAAAGTTTAAAACTTTGAAGAATGTCTTCTTTCTTGAAGGCCTTGAAACACCCTTACCTGTTGGCAAAGTTTAAAACCTTGCAATGTGAATACATATGTATCCAACTCATTTAAGGTTATTACAGAAGGAGCTGAATGTAGCATCATAGTTACTGAGACTTTGGTAAGATGGTATTTATGGTGGAACAGAAGGGTAGAATTTGTTCAGTCATCCTTGATCTCTTTGTTGCATGTGACACTGTTGACCACCCCCTCCTGCTGGATACTTTGTCTTCTATGAATTTTCACTACACTGCTCTCCTCTGGTTAGCTTTCTGTCTCACTACTCCCTCAATTTCCTTTGCTAACTCATACTACATAGCATGCTCCCTAACTGTAGATGGTCTCCAAGTCTCTCTCCTGGACCATCTTCTCTGTGCTTTCTTTTTTGGTAACCTCATCAGCTTCCATGGCTTAATCATGGTCTCTGTGCAGATGACACACAGATCTGCATATCCAGCTCTATCTAGTCTTTCTCCTGAACTACAGTTCTGTTATCACCCATGTATGCCTAACTCCCTCCTTTCTTCAGCCATATAAAGTCTCTTTCTTCCTTCAAGACAGAGCTCAAGCTTCTACAGAAAACCTTAACTACCTTGCATTCCCTTTATTTATACTTATGTACTTATATATCCACTTGCCCCCTTTTCCCCCCACCACACACACATACAAACATTAAATGTGAGCTCCTTGGAAGCAGGAATTGTTTCTTTGTATTTGTTTTCCTGGTGTTTAGCAGAGTGTCTGACATATAGCAGGTGCATAATAGGCAAAAGAAGTCCTGAAGGGTTTGAGGTGTGCTGAACCTTGTGAACTTCAGTGTGTGCTGGGGATTGCCTTGAGGACTGGACAAGGACCTGGGAGCTGTTCATCCCTGAGGACTGGACGAGAACCTGTAAGCTTTCAGCTCCTG
>JAQQSW010003347.1:0-14716 GCA_028646575.1 Pseudocheirus occidentalis | reverse complement strand
ACAAAAATGAAACAGCACCTGCTTTCAATGAGTTTACATCTTATTGAGGAAAAACAACATGGATACAGCTAAGGAAATAGAAAATACATAAACACATGTATGTGTGCATTTATATATATACACATACATAAGCACATGTATGTATGTATATACATATGAAGTAGTTATAAGGTAATTTTCATAGGGGAGGGCTCTAGCTCCTAGGGCCATCAGAATAGACTTCTTGTAAGAAATGGCACATGAAGGAATCTAGAAATTCTATGAGGTGGAGTAAAGAAGGAGTCTATTCTAGGCATGGAGATAGCCTATAAAAGGCATACAAATGGTATGTGGAATGTTATGTACAGGAAATGAGCAAGTAAGCTTATAGCCTGGAAAGTACAGTATGTCACTTACGCTAAGGAGGTCAAGGACAGAAGACAAGGTTCCACACATAAAAGAATACTTACATAAAGCAGCACTTTTTTGTTGTATCAAAGATCCGGCAACAAAATACATGCTCTTCAAAGGATGAGTCAACTGGGGTTTGTAAATATCATAGAATTTCATTACACCCTTAAAAAAATGAATGTATTTGATTCAGAGGAGTAGGGAAAGGCATATGTATTGATGCAGAATGAAATGAGCAGAGCTAGGAGAATAGTTTGTATAATGACCTCAACAATAATGTGCAGGAAACAACTGTGAAAAACCTTAGGACTCTGACCAAGAGGCAGTATGTTGTGATGAATAGGACACTGATCTTGGAGTCAGGAAAATCTGGTTTAAAATCCTACCTCAGACATTTACTAACTGTGTGACCTTGAGAAAAATCATTTAGTCTCTCGATACTTCAGTTTCCTCATGGATAAAATGATGGAGTTAGACTCAGTTTCTGAGGTCCTTTCTAGCTCCAAATCTATGAACCCTAGGACTTCAAAAAGCTGATTGTTAAATATTCCATCCAACTCTTGACAGATAAGGGTTGATAGATTAGAGAAGCAAGGTCTTTACCTGGAATCTGTGAGTTTGTTTTTGATATTTTGATAAATATATTTCAATATAATTGGGTTTTTTTTGAAATTCCATGTATTTAATTTTATGCATTTACAAACATTATATATATATGTATGTATGTATATATATATATATATATATATTTTTTTTTTTTTAAGAGGGGAGAAGGCAAGGCAATTGGAGTTAAGTGACTTGCCCAAGGTCACATAACTAGTCAATGTGTCAAAGATCTGATGCTGATTTTGAGCTCAGGTCATCCTGTGCCACCTAGCTGCCCCTAAAAACATTTTCTTGAGAAGGGTTTATAGGCTTCACCAGACTGTCAGAGTCCATGACACACACATACAAAGTTAAGAATCTTTGGACAGAAGGTCAGAATTTGGCATGAGTTCTTAGATATGACCAGTGGGTTGATTTATTTTGCTTGACTATTCATGTTTGTTATAAAGGAGGGTTTTTACTTGAGGTGGGGTAAGGGTGGGGAGATAAGGGAGAGAGCAGATAGTTATACATATGAAAAGGAGTTTTGGAAAACCATTTGAAAATGCACAGAAGAAAAAGAAGTAGAAAAAGGAATGCAAATAAAACAGCTTTGTTACTGCCTTATTAAATATATATGTATGTGTATATATGGATAGATAGATAGATAGATAGATAGATAGATAGATAGATAGATAGACAGATAGACAGATTTTTCCTGTAGCATAGACTTTGGACTTCACCATCTCTCAAATGAGCAGGTTGAGTCCCCAGAACAATCCTATTGTTCACCCACTCAGGGCTCTAGGGCTTGCCTTAAGGAGATGGAAATTGTCTCTACAATCACATATGAGCCCCCATTCAGTGTGTTTCCCTGATAAAAATTAACCAATTAATATTGATTACCTTTTTACAAGGGGATCTTTACTGATAAAGTACATTAAGGATAGAAATATAAAATTATCTACCCCTAAACCAAGATAAACTCTCCCTTCTACACATCCTCTCCTTCTCCAGGAGAGTGGACTTAATCTTAAAGTGGTTGTTATAAAGCATTATCGTACCTCCACCTTTATGGGGGAAAGGGGGAAGGGTGTATGGTACTTTCTGGCCAGGAGAGTCCTTTTCTCTCTTTGCAGAGTCCCCCTAGGTTTGCTTTTAGGGGAAGTATAATCAGTGGATGAGTTACTCCCTTGCTTATAGGACATAGTGTCTCAACTGCAGGGTCAAATTACTGATAGGCTGAATCAGGCAAATTGCTCTTCAGGACTGGTTTCTCACCAGATTTTACTACTGCTACTACCACTACTGATGGGGTGCTTGAGTGCCTGTGCTTGAACCCTAGTTCCAGAATTACATCCAGTTCCAAAATCACATCTCTCCCTAGCCTCAAAACCCTCCCCCAGCAGTTTCTCTCTAGCAAAACAGGACAGCATGCTTTAGCAAAACATTTATCTCCCTTCCTGATGCAGTAGCCAGCTGCCCCTATAGAATTTATTACTTTGAACCAGCTGTGTGCTGGCTGGACTGGCTGTCTACTGGATCATAAAGATATTTACTACTATCATATGTATGCTAGACTCAGACATATGTATACTCCCTTACATTTATCTTGTCCAACAAGACATTGATGGGGGCAGCCTAGGTATTTTTCAGTCAGCCTGAACCATTAGCTGACTTAGTGATGTTTCAGGCTTAAAACCACACCTCCCTGTAAGTCCTCCCCCATTTCCCACTGAACTCTGGGTAAAATGCCTGCCCAGTAGATATTAAAAATGCATGTTCCTTTAAGACCTGACCACTTCTTAGCCACTCCCCAATCCCACCCTGAATTACCTCGTTAGCATAATTGGCATATGTTTTACTATAGAATATCCTAAATAAAGTTTAACTGTACCCCTCTATGTTTGCAGGTTCCCTAAGAACTCTTGCCTACTGAAAAAAATGTAACAATAAATTTTTGCCACCTTGACTTAAAGAATGCTTGAGTCCACAAATTCATTCCAGACACCCTGACCCTGTCTGGGAACTTCAGTCTTGGGGATCCTGGACTTCATCAAATCTCATCACTACTGCTGCTGCTGCTGCTACTACTACTACTACTACTACTACTACTACTACTACTACTACTACTACTACTACTACTACTACTACTACTACTACTACTGGCTCCTGTTGCTGAGGGGACTTGTGGCTCTTGTGACCATCTGAAGCTCACATGGCCGTTACTTGGTCTACTCTGTCTCCAATATTTATTTACCTAAGATCAGGAAAAAACTGACACAACAGACACAGAAAAGAGGCAGCATTTGTTTATGGAGACGTGATAGCCACTTGCAGTAGTTCTTTCTTGTCAAAAACTGTCAAGGAAGAAAGAAGGGCAGTTCATTCCTTTGAACTTTTTGTATGCATATTCAGTTCTGGCTTACTGGCCAATTAAAAGACTTTTTCAACATCTATGAGCTGACAGGAAATAGTAAGAAAATATCTCTGCCTCCTCTCAACTGGGGAGGAAAATAGCCCTTCCATCATGCATTTCTTTCTTTTTTTTTTTTTTGGAGGGGGAAAGGCAGGGCAATTGGGGTTAAGTGACTTGCCCAAGATCATATGGCTAGTAAGTGTCAAGTGTCTGAGGCCAGATTTGACCTCAGGTCCTCTGGACTCCAGGACCAGTGCTCTATTCATTGTACTACCTAGGTACCCTCTATCATGCATTTCTACAAGCAGGATTGCCAAGACTCCACATATATTGTTTCATGTGCTCTAAAGTCTAGGTCCTCTTTGGACAGAGCCCCCATTACAATTCTCAAAAAACCCAAACTCAAAATCAACCTCATATAATAAAAGTTCATGGTTTCAAAATCAGTTTTCTTCCCTGTTCTTTGTGTCTTGAAACAATTGTATGTTGGTGATTATTAAGTTCTCAATAAACAAATTAATTTTTAAAAAGAAAGGAAAAGTATGGAAAGAAAGATCATGTGCAATAAGCCTGGAAAGCCAGTTTTTTTTTTTCAAATATCCTAGATGGCTCTAGAAATAAGGAGTGAAACAAAGTAAACAAAACTTTGGGAAAAGAGGTTGCCAGAAAAAATGACAAAGAATTCAGAGAAACCTGAATTGATGCAGAGTAAATAAGCAGAACCAGGAGAACAATTTATAAGAAGAGTATAATCATATAAAGGAAAAACTCTCAAAAACAAGAACTTGGATCAGTGTAGTCAACAATCATGACTTCAGAAGGCTGATGGTGAAGCATGTCTTCTGTCACTTAGCAGAGAGGAAAGTGTAGAAAATGATGCATCTATTCTTTGTTACAAGGGGAGGTTATATTGAGGTTGGTGATAGGGAGTCATTGGGAAGTGATATTAATGTAAAAAGAAAGAGCATCAGTAAGACATAAAGAAAAAGAAAAGGGTACCATGAATGAATATTACTGAAGTTAAAATGTTGGAGAGTGGCAGAAGGGGTTATGGTGGTAGCTATGTAGGGGGAATTTTGAATCATACACTTATGGTATGGGAAGAAGGAAACACCAAAAGGGGAGACTAAGTAAATAAAGAAATAGAGACTTGAACTCTTTATCTTGGATATCAACTCATAATCACCCATTTTAATTTAATCCATTCTGGTTCTAAGAGCAATCTAAACAGAAAAAGAAGCAAAGAGTTGAGCTGTTCCATTTTTTTCTTCTATCATACATTGTCACTATTTCATCCACCTCGAGAAAGGATCCTGAACCGTTTGGATTGTTCTCTTTTCCCCAAGATAGTTAAAAATGAACAAAACCCCAAAATCTTTAGTCATATACTTAACTTTTCTTTTGCTCAGGGAGGACTAGCACTTCTGATGTGAGGGCTTGCCCAGTCCTGAAAAGGGCTGCTTAACCACATGTGGTGTCCACCTTCACCCAACTGTCACCTGTGGCTCCAAGAAACAGTAGCTTGTGCAATGATCATACCCTGGTAAAACTGTCTCAGCAGACATCTAAACCAGGTTGAGGGTAACCCACAGGCCTCATACCCATTGGTGAGTTACAGAGATATCTATCCCAAGCATGTGAAGACTTCTCCTGGCAGAATGAGTAGATAAGAACAATTTGTTTCAAAGACCATGAAGGCAAATAAGCAGGCACTGTGGAATACTTAGAGCTTGATCAGGTAAGGACACCAGTCAAAGTCATCCAGTACATTCTGGGCCATTGCTAGTCATACCAATTTTTGTCTTATCACCAAACTTTGATGACTCAGGAAGTGAAAGTGAGACTGGTAACTTTGCTGAACTCTGCCTTACTTAAATCCAATTCATGAGCAAGCCAAGACATTGCCTGTGATATGTCACTGGCCCTCTTCAAAAATGAAGGACAAAAAGCAACCATTTTTCCTATTAACCTAAGACCATACTGAGGTTTACCATGTCTAACATTATTCTTCCTAGCATCAAAGTTGACTGAGGTCTCAAAGGTCCACACATACCTGCATAGGAATCTCCTCCAGAATTCACCTGACAAGCAGTGTAATCTCAACCCGTAAATTTCTAGTTGAGGGAATCAACTACCTCCCAAAGTAGTCATTCTTTTTAAAATAGCTCTAAGTGTCAGTCACTTTCCCTCTACATCTGGCCCCAAATCTCCCTCCCACCTCCATCCATTGCTTCTAGTTCAACCCTTCTCATAACTCTTGTTTGGGACCAAGCTTGGTCATTAGAATGTCTTAGCACTTAGCATCATTTTTCCTTATTCTCTCCATTTACATGGTTGTAGTTACTCTTTACATTGTTTTCTTGATTCTGCTTACTTCACTTCGTTTCAATTTATGTATGTTTTCATGCTTCTCTGTATTCATTGTAGTCATCATTTCTGATAGCACAGTAACTTTCCATTACATTAATGAACCACAATTTGTTTAGCCATTCCCCAACTGAATAGCATCTATTTTGTTTCTAATTTTCTGCGACCACAAAAAAGTACTATTGTAAATATTTTGGGATATAAGAAGTGTTTCTTTTTTCATTGACCTCCTTGGGGTATATGCCAAGGAGTGAAAACTCTGGACCAAAGAATATGGACTTTGCATAACAGATTAGACATTGAAGAATCAGAAATAACTTAATTCAATAACCTGGTGTATGACAAACCTGAAAACCTAAATTACCTAGAAAAGAACTCCCTATTTGACAAAAATTACTGGGAAAACTGGAAGGTAGCCTGGCATAAATTAAGTTTAAACTAACACCTTATAGTATATTCTATAATACATTTTAGATGCATATGCGACCTGAATATTAAAGATCATACTACAAAATAAATTTGAAAGAGGCAGATCATAGCTAGAGTTGAGAAGTAAATTCTTCTCTTTTTTTTGAATTTTTAGAGAGGGAAGGCAGGGCAATTGGGGTTAAGTCACTTGCCCAAGGTCACACAGCTAGTAAGTGTTAAGTGTCTGAGGTCGTATTTTAACTCAGATATTCCTGACTCCAGCGCCAGTGCTCTGTTTATTGTGCCACCTAGCTGTCCCTGAGACATAAATTCTTTTTTTTTTTCGTTTATTTACTTTTAGTTTACAACATTCAGTTCCACAGTCCCTTGAGTTTCAGATTTTTTTTCACCCTCCTTCCCCCCCCCCCATCATGGCGGCATGCATTCAGATACAGGATCTACAAATATCTTCCCATTAATCTTTAGTCAGGTTGTGAAAAGGATTGTAACTGATGGAATGATCAGTGGGAAAGAGGAAACAGAACTAAACAAGAAAAAGAAACAGAGCAAATAATTTGTTTCAATCTGCACTCAGACTCCACATCATTCCCTGGATGTGGATGTCTCCTTCTATCATGAGTCTTTTGGAGTTGTCCTGTAACCTTGTATTGCTGAGAGGAGCCCCAGTCTATTGAAGTTAGTCATCACATATACGTTGTGTCTGTGATTGTGCACAAATCTGAGAAGTAAACTCTTAACCAAACTAGGAATAGATGAGATTACAAAAGATAAAATATAAAGAATTTTGATTACATGAAATTGAAAAGCATTTCCATGAACAAATGAACTCAAGCAGAATAAGAAGGGAAATTGTAGATTAAGGAAAAAAAATCTTTGCCTGAAATATCTCTGATAAAGGTGTCATATACAAGATATATAGCTTCTGGCAAGGAATTTTCTCTACCAGTGCAGATTGGAAACTTCTGTGCAATTTAGAACCTTAGAGTTTCCTGGGACATCAGGAGATTAAGTGAAATCATAGGACCATAGATTAAGAGCTGAGAGGGGTCTTAGAGGCCGCCAAGTGCCCTTCCTCACCCTACTTCATTTTACAGATGAGTGACTGTGGCCCACAGAGGCTGTGATTATGAAAGAAGTGGGACTTAGCCCCAGAGCTGCCTCATTCCAATTCCACCTTTCTCTCTTTTTTTTTTTATACCAAGGCTGCCTCCTTAGAGGGTTTATTAATAGCAAACAAACCACCTACTCTCACAGAAAATGTAAGAAGATATGTTCTCCTGCCTCTCGTCTAGCATGAACTTCAGATTGACTTCTCTGGACTTCATAGCCATGTCTCCCTATGGCTAACTCACTCTTGCTGGAACTTCCCTTGACACTGGGGACCTCCTACCTTGGAATATCCCTCCACAAGGCCTGCCCTCTTTCACTTATTGGTGAGTTGCTCCTGGAGTCTCCATTTTGTGAAGGGGTCCAAGTCAGCTTGCCCTCATTCCCTTCCTGGCCCTGTCTCTGACTTTCTGTACACATGAAAACCAGGCCCCATCCCCTTCATTCTCCTTTGAGTGTCGTGTGCCATCATTAGGATGTTACCTTCTTAAGGGCAGTGTTTGTCTTTCTTTTTGTTTGTACTTGTATCCCCAGGCCTTAGCACGTTCTTGTTGTTCAATCATTTAAGTTTTGTTAGACTAATCAAGCATTTGGGGGATTTCTTGGCAAAGATACTGTGGTGGTTCATCATTTCCTTCTCCAGCACATTTTACAGATGAGGAACTGAGGCAAACAGGGTTAAAGTGACTTGTCCAGAGTTACACAGCTAGTAAGTATCTGAAGCTAGATTTGAATTCAGGAAGATGAATTTTCCTGACTACAGACCCAGGGCTCTGTTCTTGTACCCTTTCTCTCTCCCTCTCTCCCTCCCTCCCTCCCTCCCTTCCTTCCTTCCTTCCTTCTTTCCTTCCTTCCTTCCTTCCTTCCTTCCTTCCTTCCTTCCTTCCTTCCTTCCTTCCTTCCTTCCTTCCTTCCTTCCTTCCTTCCTTCCTTCCTTCCTTCCATTGAGTCCAAGTCTTGCTTCAGGGATGAGGAATGAAAACCTCATATGCAACTACAACACAGGCACTTGGCCCTTATCCAAGCTATGGACTGATTAGAAATGGCCTTGAGATGAGGAGATGGGGGATGGTGAAGTAGTGGGGAGGAAAGGGGATTGCTCAAGTCAGTAGGGTTTTATATTGATGTAGACAAAGGGAGCTCTAGCGTTTTATAAATGTACCAATCTAGGGTAAGCAGACACTAGGCACCTTTGAATATGCCAATCATGAGTAGATCATACGAGGATAAATACAGGGCTTGGTAGAATTCCTTTGGTGTAAGACTGTATTCATGGATTCATCAGTCATTCCAGCTGTTTCTTTCTATATATTCCGCCCTTCTCCCTCCGGGGGAAGGCATCTGGTCTAACCAGGCTTTATCAGTTCTATACCTTTTTAAGTATATCTGGTGAAGATGATCTAATAGGTCGCTCTATTAACTTCATTCAGTCATTCAACACGCATTTGTTGGGTGGCTGTTGGATGATATGAGGTGCACAAAGAAATAGAGAACGTGTCTCTGCCCTTCCAGGGCCTTACAAAATCAGTAAAGCAGATAAGACAAATATACAAATAGCGAGGAAATGTTCAAGTATAAAGCCAGATGAAAGACAAGGAGGAATCATGTACAGGAAAAAAGAGAACGTGAGTTGTGTTGAGTAAGCAGGGGATGGCAGGGGGAAAATTCACTACATCTGCAAGACTAGTTGTGCTGTCTCCAGCTTAATAATGTACTTTGCTTACCAGCTTTTCTAAAGAAACTGAATCCTTATAAATGGAAATAAATCTGTATGGCTTATTAACCCATTTCTTCTTTCCTCCTTGTTTGCCCTCTGAAAAGCAATCAATCATCTCAAATGCCAAGGGCTTGGAGCTACAACTACTCAGGGCTAATGTTCTTTTGATACAAAATTTTAAATTATCCTTCATTGTGTCCTAATTAGGCCTTATTGAAATTTTAATATCTGATGCTGTACCAAGCAACCAAAAAAGAACTGGACAATTCTAAAATTTCATTCTCAAATTATTAATAAACAAAACAGAAAGCTTGTTAAGCCAAGAGCATGAGTTGATGAGCCATTATCTCAGCCTTTGTTTCTCATAATTCAAAGCTGATATCATACCCTTGGATTTTCATACAATCTTTTAATTGAAGTTGAATGGAAAAATGTACCACTTCTTTCACCTTCTCCAAACAGCTACCCTATCTGGCCAAGGTGCAAACTGCATATTTTAAAGGCATTCTGCAGGAATGGATCAAAGGGTGGGAGGTGGGGGAGGGGGGGTTAGGAAATATTTTAAAAGGTCTCCAACAGTCAAGAGGAGTGGAAAGGATTATTCATAACCCCTTGGTGCCAGCAGTTCTGGAACTTCTAAAGCTATGTGCTAATGCATCTTGCATTAGTGTTTAGCATGCAGGAAATCCCTCCACCCAGTGCCAGGGGGCTCGAGGAGTTTTGGCATCCCTTAAGTAAACCAGTGTTAAATTTTTTTGGGTCTTCAGGTTTCCAGCTTTGTTTGTCTAAAAACAAGCATAGATTTTTCTTTTTAAGAGGAGGAGTGACTAAAAGAGAAAAGAAAAGGATGATTTTTTCTTACTACCATAAAGAAGTTGGTTTTGTGGAGAGGAGTAGGCAAAGGATATAGAGTACTTTGGGTAGGTGAGCTTCAGAGGAAATTTGGCATAATGGAAAGTGCATGAGGCTGAGAATATGAAACCTGGGGTTCTAATTCAGATTCCACACATCGGGTAGGTAACTTCAACCACTAGGTGGCATTGCTAGCCACTAAGCTGAATCTATTCAAAAAGGATGAGGAGGTGGAAATAACATTTACCCACCAAACAGAAGTCCTGAGAAAGTGTCAAGCTTTCTGTCGTACTCAGACTGTGAACAAACTTCTCTCCAATAGCTCTGCTTCTTTCTGGGTGACTGCAGGATCTAATTTGTCTAGGAAAGATGGTTAGTGTGGATGGTGAACCACTCCAGTATCTTTGCCAAGAAAACCTCTAAATGCTTGACTAATTAAACAAGACACTCATTTGAGGACCTCTCTGGCTTCTCTACCAAGTCCTTGGTAAACTCATCATTGGGAAATCTCAACATCTTGCAAGATTCCATCAGCCTTGTCATTCACATTTCATCAGTATCTGTTGCCTCTTGGATTGGAGGGTAGAGCCATAAACATCTCCATTTGAGGAGAGGAACTGGACTAATGTCTCCTCAGATATTTTATTTCCCAATTGTCAGCTCTCATTTTGGACTTCTTTGACTTTTCATGTTTCATTCTTTTGACTTTGTCATCCTTTGTAATGCTTCATAGTTTATCAGGAAGGCAGCTAGGTGGCACTGTGGATAGAGTGCTGGGCCTTGAGTCAGAAAGCTTCATCTTCCTGGGTTCAAATCTAGCCTCAGATACTTACTAGCTGCATGATCTTGGGCAAGTCACTCAATCCCATCTCTCTCAGTTTCCTAATCTATAAAATGAGCTGGAGAAGGAAATGACAAACCAGGGCAGTATCTTTGCCAAGAACACTCCAAATGGTGTCATGAAGAGTCAGACATGACTGGAAATGACTGGACAACAATAACAAAGTTTATCAGGGCTCTTAAGATGAGGTGAACATAATCCTCTAGGGCAGAATACAGTAGAAGTGCCATCACTCTAGGCCTGGACACTATGCTTTTTAAAATAGCCTAACTTTACCCCTAGTTTTTGTTTTTGTTTTTGTTTTTTTGACTGCCATCCCATACTGTTGACTCATTGAGTTTTCAGTTCCCTCAGATCCCCGTATCTTTCCAGCTGGTGCTGGTGAAGTTGATTTTTTTGACCCCAAGTCTAAAGTTTTATGCTTATCCTTATTATATTTCATCTTACTAGTTTTGACTCAACTTTCTAATTTTTCAATATCTTTTTGGATCCCATTACCCAACATAATAGCAATTCCTCATAGCCTTGCATCATTTGCAATTTGATAGGGATGTTAGCTATGCTTTTATCCAAATCAGTGGAAAAACATTTTTATTTTTAATAGCACAGAACTAAGTACAGATTCCTGGGACTCTTCACTAGAGACTTCCTTCTGAATAGAGAATTAATCATAAGTGTTCTATTTTCTGGGTCTCATCATTTAATCAATACAGAGTGATACAGTGAAAATGGGTTCAAATCTTGTCTCTAGCACTGCCTATGTGACCTTGGAGCAAATCACTTAACGTCTCAGGGCTTCAATTTTCCCATCCGTAAACTGAGAGAGCTGAACTCACTGGCTGCTAAGGTCACTTTCTATTCTAAATCTGTGCTTCTAGTATTACCTAGATCACATCTCTCCGTCTTTTTCACAAGAATAGTACTGAGAGACTTTGCCAAATCTTTTGTTAATGTAGGGAGTTGACTTAGGGACTTTCTTGATTGAACTTGATGAAGTTTCATGGAATAAGCTTAGACTTTGATTTCATCTGTGTAAAGGGTCTGGACGTGAACATGTGAACCCTTTGAAGCTCAGTTTTAGATCCTTTGAGGATGAAGTGGTTAATTTAGATCCAGGGTCAGCAAACAGTTCAAAGGTCAAGTCCAGCCCATCACATGTTTTTGTATATGACTCATGAGCTAAGAATGGTTTTTATATTTTTAAATACAATAAAATTTTATTTCATTCTGTTTCTTTAAAACTATTTTAAATACAGTAAAACTTAATCTAGTTAGCAGAGTACCCTAAAGTTAGTGAAGTTCTTTACAAATATTTCATTATATCTTCACAGCAACCCTAGGAAGGCAATTGCTATTATGATCTCTCTTTTACAGATAAGGAAACTGAGGCAGAGAACATTTAAATGACTTTCTCAGGGTCACACAGTTAGTGTCTAAGGTTAAATTGGAACTCAAGTCTCTGTATGACCCAGCTGCTTGACTACATAGCCCTAGAGTATTACTATTACTTAGACGAGTAATAAGGAAGTAGAGCAAGACAAGAGGATTGGGCTCTCTAGTCTTACTATGAGCTACTAGAACATTATAGATTTAGTCATTGGTAAAGGAGTTAATTGTCTCTTGAGCAACATCAAGTTTATTTTCTCCCTGGGTGGAGTTCTAGACTGAGCAACATCAACTTTATTTTCTCCCTGGGTGGAATTCTAGACCTTAGGGTAGCATTATAAGTCTGGAGCCATATCTGTACCTCTGGGGTAAAAGTGGAACTCACTGGAATTTCATGAGGTTGCCTTTCCACCAAACCTCTTTGTTTCTATTTCAAAGGGAGTCCTAACCACAGGATAGTGCCATAAGTGTCAAAGATTCCACAGGACTCTGGAAAGAAAAAGTGTGAATCATCAGAGAAGAGAATTGTGTTTATTTTTTAGAGGCTACTGTGAATTCTTTATGTGCTTCCTGCATTGCATTTTCTGTGAAAAATGCAGTATGAAATAAAAGGTACTCTGCACCCAATAGGCAGTGCTATGGTAAGTGCTTACAGGGGAACTGGGGATCCTTTTGCCCACGTCTGTGAAGGCCCAGTCTTTTAGCGTCTTCCTTACAAGATTATGGTCACTGGGTAAATTGTTCTGGTTTTTCTCATTTCATTCTGTTCCAGTTCATATCAGTTTTTACATGTTCCTCTGAATTCTTCAGATTCATAATTTCTTATGGCATAATAATATGCCATTATATTTATATGACACATTTATTCAGTCATTTCTCAGATGGTGGGTATCTACTTTGCTTCTGAAGTCTTGCTACAAATATTTTTATACACACAAGGTCTTTCCTTTGGTCTTTGACCTCTTTGGGGTACATAGCTAGCAGAACTTTTCACCAGTTTAAATGGTATTCTAGTTTAATTACTTTTGACTATAATCCCACGTAGATTTCCAGAATGACAGACAGGTTCAATACATAACTCCACCAAGAGGTAATTACTCCAATAGACCCTCTCGCAAGTGCTGTTTTCATCTTTGGTGAAAATGTCTTTGACAGTCTCATAGTAGGTAGAAGGTGGAGCCTCTAAGGACTTTTAATTTGCGTATTTTTTCTTAGTGATTTGGAGCACTCTTTCATATGGTCATTACATTTCTTCTGTTCAAAATTCTACTCATGTCCATTGACCACTCCTGTGTTGTACCTTGAAGTCTCATCTGGAATTGTTTAATTTTTAGCAAATTTCAAACTATTTGCTGTAGCATCACACCAGTCAGAAGGGCTCAGGAGAGGCCCCTCCATACATGCCACATGAATTTGGTGGGGGGGCTTGTCTGGTATTCCTATCAACTTCATATACTCGGGTGCGGGTGGAGGGTCATGACACTTTCATTTTTTTTTCTCTTATTTTTGATGTCATTTCTCTTTCCTATGTATTTTGTGTGATTGAGGACAGAACTTTGAATGAATCTTCTAGAGGATGCTGAGTGTTTGGCACATAAAAGGTACTCAGTAAATTCTTGTTGAAATTAATTCAGTTGAATTGAATCAGACTTTACACAATTAAGTATTGGGAGGTGGTGAGTAGTGTGAGCCCCCGGGTTCTCTAAGTTATGGGAGCTCTGGATCACATGAGGTTGATAATTTGGGAGGCATTTAAGAACTGTATGTACGTCATTGTTATTGCTGTAGAAATTTTGGGAGGAGTATAAAGGACTAGGAAAGGCATTTAGGAATTTAGGCAAGAAGTCATTTGCTATGAGTAAATTACCTGATATTTTCAAACATGTCCCCATCCCCAGCTTACCACACTAGAGATTTCAAGGAATTTCCCTTTGGGTGAGACTGGGGACTCTCTTATACTTGAGATGAGACATCACTCAAAATCAAAGGGGGCCAGTTCCTTTTCGTGTGGACTTCTTTCCAAAGTTTTTCCTCTCCCTCTAGGGATCTCTCCCTGAATAGTCTGTAACTATGTGTGTCCTTTCTCGAAGCTGGAAGCCGCAAATCAGAAGAATTAGGAGATCTCTCCTCTCCCAAATATTCACCCACCACAACACCACAGGTACAACATTGAGAAATCAAGCTCCACCAAAGAGAAGAATCTTGCACAAAGGAGCTTTAACCCTAGGTTACATATCAATGCTCCTTCAAATATTCTAACTTCCAGTTTCCTCAACCTACCCATTTCCAAAGATCTACTCTTCCACTCCAATCCACAGCATAGAGATACCTCCCCTTCTACTTCCATTTTCATGAAATTCTAAATTCCTTTATCTGATCATAATCTCTTATTCCAACTTTCCCTAAGCCTCACCATGACCTCCATTCTCTCTACCCTTCAGTTCTATTATTCCCTGGCCACTGCCTCTGCGCTTTCCTCCCTTTTTTTAACCCCTTAATGAACCAACACAATTCTACACTATCTTCTACTCTTGAATCCCTTGCCTTCATGTCTCAACTCTCATCTTCCTCACTCTTATTTACATTCTGTTGAAAAAAGCTAGAGGAAATCTGCAAACCTTGC
>JAQQSW010003346.1:0-14716 GCA_028646575.1 Pseudocheirus occidentalis | reverse complement strand
AGTGGAGTTCACACCTTCTCAACAGTGGACAGGGCTCCCATCTTTCATACTTAGCCCTAAGTTACTAAGTGCTACTTTGCCCTAAGTTACTAAGTGCTAAGTATCTGATAAGCTGATTTCTATTACAGCAGTAAGTATTAGAGCAGGGATTTGAATTTAGATCATTTGCTGAGAAATCCAGCACAGTTTCCACTGGGTCAGGATATATTTGGACTATAATTTCTATTTTGGGGGCTGTTATTCTATCTTTTCACTTTTAAAGACCATTATCCTTAGTGGAGAAAACAGAAGCCAAGTAGGAGTTGAATAATTATGCCCCCACTTAGCTGTTATAGTGTTAGAGCATATTCACACTTTTCCCTGAAGAATTTCTTTCTTGTCTTTTTTTTTGGGGGGGGGGACTCTGAACAAAGCTAATAAATTACTGGTTTTTAATTTTTAAAGGTACATTCTGAATATCATTCTTAGAGGCTTGGATTATAATTTTCATTGATTAATTCAGTAAAATTAATTCATAAAAGCCACACATGCAATGAAAAATGAATGCTTCAAAACTGAAGAGGAGAGGAGGAAAGATGGAGAGACTACAAGTTACTCTCAACTTGCCTATTCACAGAGGAGGGAAATCCACAACTAATATACATTGCCCATGAAGATTTTAGACCTTCTCAATATAATGATCAATTGTGCTGGTTTTCCTCCTCTTCTGTTTTGTCTTAAACAAGACATTTTTTTATATGGGGTGGCCCTCTAGGAGAGGGAAGAGAAAGGATACTGGGGAAAACTGTGATGATGTAACAAAACAAAACCCAAACATGTTGATAAAAGCTTATTAAAAAAAAAGTGAATTATGTCAAAAATCAAACATGACTTTTCTGAGAAAATAATTATCTAAAATGTATACTCAGCTCAATATTCTGTAATAAGACACAGCCTGAAACTAGTTAAAGTTGCTAACAGTATTAAGAGAAAAAATGTCAGGAAAGAAATAATAGTCCTTAGACATGTTTTGTGGGTTGGACATTTAGCCTTATTGGAGATAAAAGGATGATACTGAACAGACTTTTCTTGAGAAGTTTGCAAAGAAATCTAGCTTTACTTTAAAATTTCCAGTTCGGTTAGATAGCATGTTTTCAAAATCACTTCACTAAAAGGAAAAACTTAATTGACACATTAACTATTTGTAGAAAAACAAAGCCACAGACTTTAGCAGCATTTTTATTGACTACTTGCTAGGAGTATATTGCAGATACGCCTTTGTGTAATATTTCACACTTTGATGCATAGGTAATGCTTAAAGTGTTAGTGAGTGTTATGTTGGAAGCTTTAGATATTATGTCATTTAATATATTATCTTGAGGTCTACTTTATTGTAAGAAGAATGTATTCAAATCATGTGATATTTGGGGGGAAATGTGCTTATGTTTTGATTCTCACTTCTGATGAACTGAGAATATTTGATATTCCCAATCTCCTTAGTTTTTACAGGTGTTAAGATATCAGATATGACTACGGTGACTATTTTTCCAAGTAGAAGTTATTCCCAATATTAGACATTCAATTCAGATCAGTTAATATTGAGCATGGGGTGTGTGTGTGTGTGGCTAGGTGGCACAGTGAATAGAATACTGGCCCTGGAGTCAGGAGGATCTGAGTTCAAATGTGGCCTCAGATACTTGACACACTTACTAACCATGTGACTTTGGGCAAGTCACTTAACACCAATTGCCCTCCAAAAAGCAAAACAAACAAACAAAACCCAATATTGAGCTTGGGGTACCATCTAGACAACCATCTTAAAATCTTCCTCTAGCATTAAAATATCTCCTAATTATGTAGAAGATATTATATTCAACCTCTTTCAAGTTTATATTACTCCACATTTTTCATAACTTAAACTGCATTAAGACTCTTGGGACAGCCCGAATGTCTAAACACCATTCACTAACCATGTTTAAAACTCTGATTTATTTTAATTTAATTTATATTTGAGCCTTCTTTAAAGGTAAAAAAAAACCCGTGTTTTCACTACATGCCCTTTCCTCATATTTTCTTTCTCGTTTGATCATTGAAATTTTTGATGGTAATTTACAGAAACATTTCCAACATCAAAATATGGGGAATATATAGTTTATTTGAAACCAGGTACAGGGAGTCAGAATTTTACTACCCCA
The DNA here is from genome assembly GCA_028646575.1 of Pseudocheirus occidentalis. Lineage (NCBI taxonomy): Eukaryota > Metazoa > Chordata > Mammalia > Diprotodontia > Pseudocheiridae > Pseudocheirus > Pseudocheirus occidentalis. The sequence continues at coordinate 12,542 of JAQQSW010003346.1, read as the reverse complement.
TTAATTCCCATTTTTCTTTCATGATTCTTTCTTTAAGCCAGTCTAAGTCCCAATGTTAGTTATTAATCTGTGCCCTGAATTTGTAATTGCTACAAGAATAGGAAAATTAAACTTGCTTCAAGAAATCTTCCTTCCTTCCTTCCTTCCTTCCTTCCTTCCTTCCTTCCTTCCTTCCTTCCTTCCTTCCTTCCTTCCTTCCTTTCTTCCTTCTTTCTCTCCATCTTTCTTTCTATTTCTTCCTTCCTTCTCTCTTTCCTTCTGTCTCTCTCCCTCCCTTTCTTTCCCAAATGTCCATTCAAGAATTGTCACCTCTTTTCTTGGGTCCTTGAGCTAATGAGCCCCCTTGATATGCTCTCTTTAGACACTGATATGAGGTCATACCAAACTCCATGATATAAAAGAAGGAATATTTTTGCGCATGTTTGCATCCCTATAAAACTGGTCCCCAGTTATGGAGGAGAGAACCAAACTCATCATGACACATTTCAAAATTGACCTTGAGATTTCAAATGGTCACCTTCATGTGTTAACCACTCAGCATGCCTCTTGCAAATATGAAAGAATGACAGAAGCATTTACAGAGCATTTACTATATGACAAGAGCTTTGCAGAGTTATGGGATGATAAGCTGAAAAGCTAGGCAGTTCCTGTTCTCACAAAGTTCACATTCTAAATAGAAGAGGCAGTATTTAGAGGGAGGTCAGTTGCCAGGCAGATAGAAGATGCTTCAGAGCATCTGAACATGTCCAGAAGTCCTTAGGTCACATTGGCAAGTCAGATGGCAATGCCTAGGAATCTGGAGGGGCTGGTACAGGATATCTGGCATAAGCCCATTGACTTGCTGGTTGGACTGTGACACTCTCCCTCCTTTCACCCCTTCTCTTTGAGAGGGATCCCAGAGTTCCTGCATTGGTGGGAAGGTTGCAAGGTAGGGCAGCCTGAATAGCCTGCTTTCTAGTGGGCCTGTAAAATCTCCATTTGGGTCCAGTGGGAAGCATGGGACAGGAGGGGGAAGGCAGCTAATGATCCTTGCTTGTTTCTGGGCAGAACTGCCAGCTGGTGGGCTGGGCTGGCCGACAGGGAAGATAGCCTGAGGGCAGATATTGGGATATTTAACTCCAGTTTTCAATATTATTTTTTCTTTTAAAAAGTTGTAATTCTTTTGCAAGATAATTCCTTAAAAAAATGAATCAACATTGTAAAGATATTTTGCATTGCAAATCATACTCTACAGAGGGTCACAAAATTCTTATTTTGTACATATTCTGTTACCAAAAAGTCCTTTTTTGGAAAAGTGTAAACCGAATCTAAACAGTGAGGCAACTGTGCCAAGAGAAATATTTCTTTGTGATGCCCTGGCAGCCTTTGCCTTATTGACAACTTATGGAAAAATCTTTGGCTGTTCTTGAGGCCACAGAACAGGCTGGTGTGTTTATCTAATATCAGCAGCAAGTGAATACATGTTCTGCCTTCTGTGAACTTCAAAGGCAAGATTAAAGAAATTTTAAAAAATGTGTAAAGATGTGTGTATAAGAAAAAAAAGACAAGCATATTTTTAGCAAGGTAGACAATATATTTGTCATCTTTGGGGTATCTGACCCATGGCATCAAAGTACTACTACCCTGATGCCTAGTTAACAGTATTTCTTCTCTCCTGAAAAACATTTATTCATAAGTTGTTCACTATGGATAAGCTTCTAGACCCTTGTGAGAGCTTAGTTCAGTAAACAGAATTAACATAGAATTTCTCAATCTCCTTCCCTGCTTCCTCTCCCTCTCCCCCTCCCTCTTCCTCTTTCCCTCTATCACTCCCTCTTCCTCTTTTTCTTTCTCTCCCTTACTCCCTCTTTTCCCCTTCTCTCCCTCTCTCCCCCTCCACTTACTCTGGAAGTCTTGTTATGCTGAATTTTAAGCCAAACAAATGTTTTCCTTCTCCTGCTCAGAGGCCTCATTGTACTAGTTTTCAGAAGAATTCGCTACTGAATTAATGTCCTTGATCAACTAATTGAAGTTTAGGCATAAAGTATCAAAGCAGAGAGAGAGAAAATCCCTACCCCTGCCCCCATCCCATGCTGCCTGCTCCTACGGAGGGTGGCCCAGTTTGAGGGCTGCACACAGACAAGACGAGAAGCTTTGATTGTGAATAGAAGTCCTCAGAGTTATCCATTTTTCATCTCATAATCCGCAAGGTTAGGGAAGCTTGTACAGGTGTGAGTTAGCAGGTTGTCTCTGACATCTGTGGAACAGAGGCACAGGTCCTTCCAAGCCTGCAGGGAGGCTGCGGGATTGTCAGCGGACTTGGTTGATAGTGGCAGAACAGTTTTGGTCCCACATTTGCTGCCTGGGGGTCCAAAACACCAAAGGTAGAGACGGGGTGGACACAGCTGTGCTCCTCAACTTGCCTTAGGCACAAATAAAGAGATCTAATATAGTTTGACTCTGTTGTGGTGGGGAGATGAGGACAGAGAGCCACTTCAGAGACAACTTTAGCACAGCAACATCTGCCACCAAGTTTCCAGGGAGTGACAGGGGACAGCAGGTATGGATCGAAGCCTCCACGTAAACAGCCTCCATTAGGCCATGAATGCTTTTGAAGGGCTCCCATCAAACATGCTGCGTCCACAGCAGGAGTTGGTTTTGTTTTCAAAGTAATGTTTGGTTTTGTGCAATTGTAAAGTAATTTATAAATGATGCATCACCAACATTCTCGCTTTTGTTTGAAGCGAGTGAGAGGGAAGGAAAAGAGGCAGCAAGGCAGAGTGAAAAAAAAAGCAATAGTTTTTGGAGTTTTTCCACAAACCAATTAACTCTCTAAAGAGCTTCTTGGATTTAATTGAGGTTATGTTAACCTTCAGATGGCATCACCACATCCAACCACTCCACATAGGTAAATTTACAGTCGCCAGTAATAGTTTCTAAATGCCCTACAACATTTTAGTTTATTAGTTCAGTTATTTCATAGGGTTTTAAAAATTATATTAAAAGGAAACCAGATTAAGTTTTTATGTTTTTCATAAAAATTGTTGTTAAAAAAACTCTTCAGATACATTCTTGTTACTAAGAACCCCTGACTTAAGTGCTTCTGATTTCTGAAAATTTCTTTCAATTGAGGAAGTCTTAAAAACCTATCATTTTGAAAGGCTAAGAAAGTAAACTTCTCTTTGTTATTTTTCCTATTTATCAGATGGATTTAGAAGAAAAGTCTTTTTAAATTTCAAAGGAAACTTTGTATAAATTCATTATAGGATGATTGTATGTCTTATGATAGAATCCATCATAACAGGTTTTTAAAATAGCACCTAATGGGTCCTAGTTTTATAAGAGAAATGGAATTACTCTGAAACAGTTAAAAGCTCTCTATAAATGTCTGTTTGAAAGTTGACACACTGTACATCAGTTGATACTGATGGTGTGATCATTATATGTTAAGAAAAAAAATTAAATCGATTACTTTTTGAATATGTATCATTTGAATTGCATTCCAGTTCTGGCATCAGTACTGCTTAAAATTCTAGGTCTGGGTGTATGATCATTCTCTGAACCTATTTCTGTGTTATCAGGACCAGAAAGTCAGTAAAATATAAATTTACATGACAAATTGTGGCTCTATGCATATGGAACTATCTCATTATGTTAATAGTTCTTCCCAGACTCCTCTGCCTCCCAGTCATTTCTCTTTCCTTTGCTATTTTTTTAATCTTTTTTTACACTTAGAGCCTGAATCTTGAACAATGACTGTGGCAAATTTGTGATTTTATCGTTATTTTGGGTTGGTCTTTTGTCTTCAATTTGACTATAAGTTCCTAGGTAGCAAAAGGTATCTTATATTTCCTACATAGTGAATGTTCATTCAGTACATCCCAATGCTTTCAAATGGCTCAGTGTTTTGTATTGTCTAACAGTGTTGTGGAGAACCTGTTGGATTTTGGAGTCAGTTTGGGTATGAATCCTATGACTCCTACTTCCCACTGGTTCAGTTTTGCCTCTCTGTGTCTCAGTTTCCTTTTTTGTAACTTGAAGGGATTGAACTAGGTGATTGCTAAGACCCCTTCCAACTCTAAAGCTATGATCTGATCTAATTCAGTTATTATTTGGAAGCTTCATACTACATATATATTCTTTATTAAATTTTATAAATCATTAGAAAACCTATCGTATATGAACTCAGTTGAATGCATGTGTGTGTCTTCTGCTATAGTCACATTGCAGCATCATTGACTAGTGCTGAATGAGACCTCATTGACCTTCTACTTAAATCCTTTCATTTTGTAGAGGTGGAAACTCAGGTCTAATGAGTTTGTCACTTGTGATATGACTTTGCTGTTCTTTAATTCAGTTTCTTAAAATTTAAAGAATTTGACATGTCAACATTTTAAATTATTTTGACCAAATGCATTTCAATATAATTTTTTCCTTGTATTTTTATGTATTTTGTATCATGAATTTCAGAATCTCATTCAGAATCCATAGCTATGCTATGTAGTCCATACTATCAAATGGTTCTAACACACACACACACACACACGCACACAAATGCACACACAGAACCTTTGCACTAATCAGATTATTTGCCATCTCTCTTTGTAGTATAGATGGATCCTTTGGGCTTACTGAGATATGAAACCATTGGAAAATGTATTAACTAAATATTTCTATCTTTTATGTTGCTAAGTATCCTTTACTCTTTATTATCTCTTGTCTTTTCATTACAAAGCACCCATAAAATATCATTATGTCCTGAGCAAGCTAGGAAATGTAATTGACTTTGTTTTACATGTAATTGAAAGATAAAATTTTTTGCAGTGTAGCCTAGGGCATGAGCCTTCTATTACTAGTATAATATCTCACTGACTATAAATTTTTAGCTGTATACATATGTTCATGCAGAACATATTTTCTGGATATCTATATCTATATCTATATATGTCATCAGTACAAGGGAAGAATAAGTAACTAATTCATAAGTCATATATCAGAGTTCCTTTTATACTTTTATTTGGAAGAAATAGCTTTAAAATATCATTATTTTTATTGATTGGTTACATATATGAGTCCATGAATGTGGTGGGTGCAAATAAGAATCTTGGGAAATTCAAGCATCCTGGCAATTTTTAGTGGCTTCTGTCAAAAAAAGAACATCTTAACTTACTGAAATAGATTTTATGGTAGAAGGAAAAAACTGGGCTCTAATTCATGAGTTTACTCATCATTTTCACTCCTTCTAGTGGTGGTTCTCAACCTTCCTAATGCCACGACCCTTTAATACAGTTCCTCATGTTGTGGTGACACCCAAACATAAAATTATTCTCATTGCTACTTCATAACTGTAATTTTGCTGCTGTTATGAATCATAATGTAAATATCTGATATGCAGGATGTATTTTCATTGTTACAAATTGAACATAACCCAGAGGTTGAGAACCACTGTAGAGATTAGTTGATGTTTATGTCTTCCATGGGATTATGACATCATCTAGCCATAGGTGTTAGAGTCTCCATGGACCTTAGAAATCATCTAATCAATCTGTGGATTTTACAGGAAGGAAACTGAGAATCGTGGGATCAAAGACTTTAAAAGCCAGCCAATATAACTCCCTTATTTTCTAAATGAAGAAACTAAGGCTCTCAAAAGGTTACACTCAGGCTCACACAAACACTAAGTGTTAGAGGGGGAATTAGACATCACATTCAACTATTACAGATATGCTACTTGTTTTTTGCTTTTGTATAGCTGTATTTGATTGAAAATCATTAATCTGAGCTGATGTTAATCCACAATCAAATAATTGATAGCATGCATTTCTAAAAATTCCATTAATTTATTTTTTAAAAATTATTTGTTCCCAATAAATGTATGTTTAAAGTGTATGTTAGCATGGAGTGTTAAAGAGTCAACAAAAGGACATATATAAATTTCTTTATACACACATACATATGCATATACATACACACATTTATACATATATGAGTGTATACATGTTATATAAATTTGGTAGGTTTACCAGCTTAGATTTCAGATACTGGTTGTTCCAAAAGCAGAAGACAATAAAGGCAACCATCAGTTGATATTGGAAATTTTGACACATATGCAATGCAGTAATATGCTTAGTCTTTGTGAACGTTACATTTCATACATGTGTATGAATTTATGTAATATCAAAGGTAAATTCCATTATATAATGATTCAAAATAAACTTTTACCCACTTATATTGAGTATTCAAATTCCAGTTTAGGACACTATTAACTAAATGTTCTCTTTCCAAATGAAATACCCCTGAGTATGCCGTCTTTGTGACAATAAACCATTAAAGCTACCAGGAAACCTATTATAAGCTTCATTTTAAAGCTTTATAATAAAGATGCTCTAAGAAAAAAGGGCACTCTTACAATTCAGTTAAGAAAATACACCCTTTGATTAAGGGAGGGTCTTTGGTGAGAAGATTTTATTTAATTCTTAATCCATTTTCTTTTTAATTTTGAGTATTTCTTGTGTAAACTCCCTTTAAAATAAAATTTATGACATCATTCTCTTAAAGAAGCTTGACAGATAAAAGACTGTTTTAATTTTTATTTAAATTGCATTTTCATTGTCCAGTAACCTGAATTATTCTATTTGTAAAACAGGGTAGCATTTAAAATATGCTGAGTATCTCTAAACGATTTTGAACTTTGAATGAACAATAATGTACTACACCAATTTTACACCATAGATTATTGGAACTGAAAAATTAAGATAGCCTGTGTTTTTCCATAGTAATAAACTCTGAAAGTTTGATTTGAAGTAAAGTTGGCAAACTGAATATGGCACTTTGTGGTCTTGTTTTTAAAGTAATATGTCTTTTGAGATATATCTATGTCTACTAGGGGCATTACTGGACATAGAGTTTATTAAGAGTTTATTGTAAATTTATATTTAGTTAACTTTTTGTAATTTTTTACACTGAGTCAGTATTAGGCATACCTTATCAGCATTAGTTATTTTAGAAAATACAAGTAATACCTTAAATTAGGTTATTGGATTCCCTCCCAAGATTATGTTAACTCCAATGATTTTTTTTCCTTTCTTAAATAAACTTAATTTTGTGAAGTAATAAAGACAACCCCCCGCCTTCCCCTCACCCTCACCAGTGAGGAAGGAAGGGAAGAAAGAAGAATAAAAAACCTTGTCACATATATGCATAGTCAAGCAAAACCAGTTTCTTCATATTCATATACATGTATATGTACATAATACAGATGCATGTGTATTGAGTTGTGTGTATGTATATGTGTGTATATATATGTGTGTGTATGTGTATGTGTATATGTATATGTGTATGTTTATGTGTATGTATACACATATGTGTATGTGTGTATGCATATGTGTATGTATACGCACACATTCTATACCCTAGGTCTATCATCATTTTGTCTGGAGGCACGTAGCATGCTTTATCTTTGGTCCTTTGGAATCCTGGTAAAACACTGTGCTCATTACAATTTTTTCAAAATTGTTTCTGTTTAGAGTTTTGTTGTCATTTCATAAATTACTTTTCTGGTTATATCCATTTCACACTGTATCAGTTTATATAGATCTTCCCAGGTTTTCTCTAAAACCACCCCTTTCATGATTTCTTATAATAAGTTTTATTCTATTACATTTTATGTCATATTTTATTCAACTGTTACCCAATTTATAGGTACCTATAAAGTTTCCAATTCTTTATTGCCATAAAAGAGCTGCTATAATGTGCATGTGCATGTGCATATGAGTCTTTCCCCTGTGTGTTTGATCTCTTTAGGCACAGGCCTTGTGGTAGTATTGATGGGTCAAATGATATTCATAGCTGAGTAACTTTTGAAGCATATTTTCAAATTTATTTTCAGAATGCCCAGATTGTTCACGGCCACACCAGTAGCTTTAATATACCTATTTTATCAAAGTCTCTTCTGCACTTATTTTCTTTTTCTTTTTTTGTCAACATTACCGATCTGTGTGTGAGATAGAACCTCAGAATTGTTTTAATTTGTACTTCTCTAATTATTACTGATTTGGAGCATTTGTTTGTGTGACTAGGGATAGATTGGATTTCTTTTCTTTGTTTTTTTTTTTAAAATGGATTGTTTATATTTTGGACTGTATGTATTTTGAACATTTAACAATTGGGGAATAGATCTTATTCTTTTACATTTGAATTGGTTTCTTGTAAATGAGACCTTCGTCATAATAACTTGTGGCAAGGATTCTCCCCCTCCCCAGATTATTCATTTCCTTTCTAGTTTTAACAGCATTAGTTTTGTTTGTGTGCAAAAACTTATTTTTATAATCAAAATTGCCCATTTTACATTCTATTATCCTTTCTTTCTCTACCACGGTCACATACTCCTTATTTAGAGAACTTAAAGGTATTTTTTTTCCTTGGTCCTTCAAATTGTTTATGAAATCATCCTTTATGTCTAAGTCCTGTGCCTATTAGGAACATATCTTGAGGTATGATGTGATATGGAGCTATATCTAGTTTTTTCCATATTATTTTCAGTTTTCCCAGCAATTTTGTTGTTATTGTTGTTGGTAAATAGTGAGCTCTTACCCTAGTACCTAAGGTTAGACCTAGTTAGTACCTAAGGTTAGACCTAGTACCTAAGGTCTTTGGGTTCATCAAACATCAGACTTCTGTATGATTGTTTCTATATATGATATACTAAATTTGCTGCACAAATCAACTTCTTTATTAACCAGTGACAAATTATTTTGATTAGTAATTTGTTGACTAGACTATCATCTGGTACTGCTAGGCCCCTTTCCTACCCCCTCTGTTCCCCCCCCCTTTTTTTAGATTTTTGACCTTTCATTTCTCCAGATGGATTTCAATTTTTTTCAAAATCTTTTTCAAGATTTTGTAATTTGATTGGTATGATACTGAATAAGTAAATTAATTTAGGTAGTATTCTTATTTTTATTATATTGATTTGGCCCACCCATGTTCAATTAATGTTTCTCTAGTTATTTAGGTCTGCCTTTATTTGTGAGAAGTGTTGCTTTTTTTTTTATCAAATACATAGCATTCCTATATCTATCTCTCTATATCTCTACCTACCTACCTACCTATCATCCATCCATCTATCTATCTATCTATCTATCTATCTATCTATCTATCTATCTATCTATCTGTCTGTCTGTCTGTCTGTCTGTCTGTCTGTCTGTCTGTCTGTCTATCCATCTATCCATCCATCCATCCATCCATCCATCCATCCATTTTCATAGTTGGACTCTCAAGTATCTTATTCTGTACTTATTTTAAATAGAAATTCTTTTTCTGTCTCTGATATATTTGGTTGATAATGTACAGAAATACTGATGATTTGTGTGTATTTCTTTTAGATCTCAAAACTTTTAATGGTTATTAATTGTTTCAATTAATTTCAGTTTACTCCCCAGTCCATCATCATGTCATCTCTTTCAAATAATCATTTTGTTTCTTCCTTACCTTTCCTTATTTCCCTAATTTCTTTTTCTTGCCTTCATTACTATAATTAGCATTTTTATCCCTATATCAAGTAGAATTGGTGACAATGGACATATTTTCACTGTGATCTAATAGGAAAGGATACTATTGTTTTCCTCATTGCATATAATTCTGGCTCGCTCTCATATTTTCTAATGCTTTAATAGGAATATGTATTGTATATTATAAAAGCTTTTTCTGCATACATTGCTAAATTATGTAATACCAATATATTAAAATATTGACATAATAAATATGTTACATCTATTGGTATAACAAAACAATTAATTTTTTTTATTATTTGTGTTGTCCATTATGTTTCCTAATATAAAAACATCCCTGAATTTCTAATGTGAGTCAAAAATTACCAAAATATATAATCTTTGATATATCTTATATCTTTTTTGCTATCACTATTCATTATGGATACTAATATATAGTTTTCTTTTTCAATTTTGCTTCTTCCTCATTAAAGCATCATAGGAAGAATTTGTTAGGCTCTCTGATTTTTTGGAAACACTTTGTATAATATTGTAATTAAATATTCTATGATTATTGTATAAAATGCACTTGTGAATCCATCTGGTATTTTTTCAAAGTACATTTGTTACTTGTTGAATTATTTTTCTTTTTCTTAGATTGGTTTGTTTAAAGTATCCATTTTTGTTGTGTAAATATGGGAATTTTATATTGAAAAATATTCATATCACTTAAGTTGTTGGTTTTGTTGTTATATAGTTGGGCAAAGTTCCACATACTCCTAATTTCTTATTACTTTGTCCTCATTTGTCATTTTTCATTTTTTAAAAATACTGGTAGTTTGATTTTTCTTCATAAAGTTAGCTAGTGACCTATTTATTATTTTTCAAAAATGCTCCTGGTTTCATTTATTTTGCAAATTTTATTTTACTTTCTATTTTAATTATCTCTTTTTTGAATTTTAGAACTTCCCCTTTTGATGTTTATCTGTAAAATTTAATTGATTTTCTAGTGTTTTTTTGATTAAAGTTGTGATCAAATTTGGCGATCTTTTTCTTTTTTTATAAAATTATTTAGAAATATAAATTTTCCTCTAAGGATTGCCCCTCCCTCAAATTTTGCTGTGTTCTCTCATTGTTGTCATTATTTTTAATGACATCTACTGTTTCAAGAATTTATTCTTTGATCCATTCATTCTTTAAGTTACTTTGGATTCAAGTTACTTACTCTCCAGTTAATTTTTAATCCTTTAATTCCATTCATTGAATATGTGTCAAACTACATTATTACAATAAAGAAAATGTGTGAGGCAGGTAGGCGGAAAGGTTATGAAGGCCTTTGAACACCGGAGAATTTTATATTTGATTTTGGAAGGAGACGCTTGAGTTCATTGAGTACTGCAAATGACATAGTCACACCTGTGCTTTATAAAGAACTCTTTGACAGCCAAATAGAAGATAGATTGTAGAGAGGAGAGACTTGTGGCAGAGAAACCAATCAGCAGGCTATTGCAATAGTTAAGATGATTAGACCCTGGACCAAGATAATAGCAGTGGCAAAGAACAGAAAGGATCATATATGAGAGTTGTTAGGAAAATAAAATTGGCAGGATTTACTTTTAGACCAGATATAGGGGGTTGGAAGTAAGGCGTTGAGAATGACACCCGTATCAGAAGCCTGGGTGTGTGGGAGGATGGTGATAACCATAGAGAGCATCAAGGAAGTTTGATAGAAGTGAGAGGGAAAGATAAGGAGATCAGTTTTGGACATGTTGAATTCAAGTTATCTATGAGACATTCAATGTAAGGCCATTGAGGATGCAAGCAGAGACTAGGGCTAGATAAGTAGATTTGAGAATTGTAAGCATAATGTTGATAAATTAATTGGAGCTGATAAAAGCACCAAGTGAAATGTTGTTATTATTGTTGGTGTTGTTTATCTGTCATCCTCAATGAGGACTGTTACATGAGGGAGGAGATACCATGACAAACAAGTGAATTATGTTTAACCCAGAGAGGGCTATGCAACCTCACTAGCCTTGCATTCTTCTCTAGAGCCATCTGGGTCCAGTAGCAAGATATACATCAGAATGACTGGAGATGGCCCTGGATACAGTGTGAGACCTTGGCCTTTTTAAGCTAAGGCTTTTAAGAGGTATAAGTTTGATTGAGGTAACACCCATTCAGTGATTAAGGCTAGGGAAGAAATGAGGCAGAGAGTAGCCTTTTTTTTACCTAGGGAAAAAAATCAGTTTGAAAGGGGAAGACCCTTGGAGTTTCTGGCCAAATCTAAGAAAAACAAGTGAACATTAGCATAGGGGATGAAGAGAAGATGGCCCAGACCTTGTGGAAGGCAGCAGAGTCATAGTAGTTGAATCCATATAGGAAGAAGTTGGGAGGGGTCTGAAGCATCTGTCCCCAAATGACATTAAAATGTCTCCCCACAGTCTATTATCTAAAGTACAAATCCTATATTCTTCATTCAATGTGAAATCCATTAGGGCAAGCATATGCTTCCTTTTCTCTGTAACTCCAGATCCCAGAATATTACCTCGAACATAGTAGGAACAGCTAGATGGTGCCATGATAGCATCCTCGGTCTGGAGTAAGAAAACTCATCTTCCTCAGTTGAAATCTGGCCTCAGACTTACTATGTGACCCTGGGTAAATAACTTAACCCTGTTTACCCCAGTTTCTCATCTGTAAAATGAGCTGGAGAAGGAATGGCAAGCCATTCTAGTATCTTTGCCAAGAGAGTCCCATATATGATCATGAAGAGTTTAACATGAGTGAAAATGACTGAGAGAAACAAAGGAGAAACTTAGGACACAGGAGTATGACAAGACCTGATTGTCTTCCATCTCAAAGGAAAAACTATTAACTGGTGACTCCCTACTCATCATGTTGTTTGAGTAGCTCTGTTCTTCCTAGCCAATCACTCTTTTTTTAATGTAATAAATTTTATTTGTTTTCTTGTTTACATCATTCATTTTTATGATTTTTTTTGAATTACAGATTTTCTCCCCATCTTTCCCCTATCCCAACCCCAAAACAGCCATCCCACTGTAGAGCCCCTCC
>JAQQSW010003345.1:0-14717 GCA_028646575.1 Pseudocheirus occidentalis | reverse complement strand
AGGGCAGGGAAGAGCTCCCTGCCCCCATCCCTGTATGTATTATTTCCAAGTTGCATTTGATTGTATAGCTTTAAATACTAGATTCTTGCAATTCCTTCCCTGTCACCCACTCCCACTGGGAGGAGCAGCAATTCAATACAGGCTGTACCTGTGTAATTACACAGGACATCTCCATGGTGGGCAACTTGTGAGAGGCTAATTGTATGTCCCTCCTTCCTATCCTGCACCCCCCCTTATTTTGTTCTCTACCCTGTCCCTGTCCCTTTACTGAGATGAATGCTTCCCACACCCCTCCCCCCATCCTGCCCTTCCCTCCATCACCCTCCCTCTCATCTCCCTTTCCCCTATTCTCCTATGTGTCAAGATACTCAATTTAGAGTTTATGTTTTTCCTTCCCTAAGCCAAATTCGATGAGAGTAAATGAAAGTAAAGTTGTAACCATTATCCCTTGCCTCTTTTTAGGGGATGATTAACCCCATTTTGTCGCTCCCTGTCCCTCTCATTCAAGTCCTCTCCCTCTTCAAAATTTCACCTTTTGAAGTATCTCTTCCCATGAAGTTGAAACAGATAGCAGAGTAGATTAAGAAACAGAATCTTACAACACATTCTTTACAAGGGCACATTTGAGGGAGATAGATATACACAGAGCAAATATGAAAGGCAGGAGGAGAATGTATTATGCTTTACCTGAAGTAAAAAAAAATAGATAGCAATCCTGATCTCAGAAAAGGCAAATGCACAAATAGATCTAATTAAGAGATAAGGAAGGAAACTACATCTTGCTAAAAATTTCCATAGACCATAAAGTAGTATTGATACTAAACATAGATTCACCAAGTGGTGTAGCATCCAAATTCTTAGAGGAAAACTTAAGTGAGTTAAGGAAAGAAATAGATAACAAAACTATATTAGTGGGGAACCTCAACCTTCCCCTCAAAATTAGATAAATATAACAACATAAGAAGAAGAAGGAGGTTGAGGAGATGAATAGAATTTTAGAAAAGTTGAATATTATAGAACTCTGAAGAAACCTGAATGGAATATCAAGGAATATACCTTTTCTTTCAGTGGTACATGTCACCTACACAAAAATTGACCATGTGTTACTAGGGTATGAAAACCTCACAATTCCATGAAGAAAGAGAATTATTAAATACATCCTTTTCAAAACATGATGCAGATAAGAATTACATGTAACAAAGGAAGGTGGAAAGCTAGAATAAAATTAATTGGAAACTAAATATTTTAATCCTAAAGAATAGGTGGGTCTGGGGTTGCTAGGTGGCACAGTGAATACAGCATTTGCCCTGGAGTCAGGAAGACTTGAGTTCATATACATCCTCAGATATATAACACTTACTAACCATGTGACATTGGACAAGTCACTTAAGCTTAATTGCCCTGCCTTTCCCCCCTCCAAAAAGAAAAAAAATAATAAGTGGGGCAAACAACAAATCACAGAAACAATCAGTAACTTCATCCAAGAAAATGACAATAATGAGATAACATACCAAAACTTATGGGATACTATTAAAGCAAGTCTTAGGGGATCTTTTTTATCTCTAAATGTTTACATGAAAAAATTAGAGAAAGAGGATATCATTGAATTGAGCCAGCAACTAAGAAAACAAACCTAGAAAACAAGCATATTAAAAATCCCATTATTTACCAAATTATAAATTCTGATAATCAAAGGAGAGTTAATAAAATTGAAATTAATAAAAGTATGGCATTAATAAATAAACCTTAGAGCTGCTTTTTTTGGAAAGAAATCCACAGTAAAATAGAGAAACCTTATCAGCAAAGGGATTATAGCAACTTAGCAATAGTATGACCAGGTGGGATTTATACCAGGAATGCAGGGGTAGTTCATTTTAGGACAACTATCAGTATCATTGACTATACTAATAACAAAATTAACAGAAATCATGTTATTATCTCAATAGGTATAGAAAAAGCTTTTAACAAAATATAGCGACTAACGCTTTCAAAACACACTAGAAAGCAGAATAAATGGAGTTTTCCTTAAAATAATAAGTAGTATCTATCTAAAAACCATCACTAAGCATTATACAAAATGGGAATAAGCTGGTGATATTCCCAGCATTATCAAGGGTGAAACAGGGATATGCGTTATCACCACTGTTTTTCAATATTGTACTAGAAATATTAGCTTTAGCAAAATGAGAAGAAAAAGAAATCAAAGGCATCAGTATAAGCAATAAGGAAACAAAACTTTTACTCTTTGAAGATGATAAGGTGTTATGCTCAGAGAATCCTAGAGAATCAATCAAAATATACAAAGCAATTAACAACTTTAGCAAAGTTGCAGGATATACAATAAACCCACATAAATCATCAGCATTTCTATATATTACTAAGAAGGATCAGCAGAAAGAGACAGAAAGAAATATTCCATTTAAAATAACTTCAGACAGGAGGCAGAGCCAAGATGGTGGAATAAATGTAGGGACTTACTTGAGCTCTCACTGAAAGCTCTTCAAATACCTGTAAAAAGTGACTAGAAAAATTCTTGAGCTGCAGAATCACCAAAATCATGGAGTAAAACAAATCTCCAGCCCAAGACAGTCTGGAAGGTTGACAGGAAGGGTCTATCACACTGGGTGGTGAGCAGGCTGCAGTCCCCAGTATGATGTGGACTGTGCTAGCACAGACAGGACTAGAGCAGGCCTCAGGGGAATGAATCGCTGATGGCTGTGCAATAGTAAAGAAATGAGAAGATCCCTTTGCGTTGCTAAGCTAAGAGGTCCTTAGGACCTAGTTTCAAATCAAGTCTCTGTTAAAGAAACAGAAGGTATGAACCCTTGTTGCTGACATACTAGGAAGGTTCTGAACAGGGATCCTTTGTTGGAGATGTAACATTAAGGGGCTGAAGAGGGAGAAGTCAATACCTATATAAGAAAGAGTATAATTTGGACAGTAGGAACTTCTTGGAATAAACATTGTGGAGGCAGGGCAGCTGCTGCTGCTAGAAAGAGAGAGAGAGAGAGAGAGAGAGAGAGAGAGAGAGAGAGAGAGAGAGACAGAGAGAGACAGAGAGAGACAGAGAGAGACAGAGAGAGAGACAGAGAAAGAGAGAGACAGAGAGAGAGAGAAAGAGAGAGAGAGAGACAGAGAGAGAGACAGAGAGACAGAGAGAGAGAGAGAAAGAGAGAGAGAGAGAGAGAGAGAGAGAGAGAGAGAGACTGAACCCTGAACTGAGAATTGAGAAGAATTTTGAAAAGAAAGGAGAACTGAGAACTGACACAGAACTCAGACTTGTAGTAGAAAAACTGAAACTTGTGGTGGCAAGATTTCCAAGGGCCAGCTGGACCTGCCAAAGACTAAGAAAGCATGACTGTGGTGCCAGTATTTTGTACAAATGTTGTTGAAGCTCTGTTAATGTGTGTGGATGTTATTGTGGCTTCATTAAGCCTTGTCTTCCCAGGAACAGAGACTGTGAAGGATTTGAGATGAACTGGACACTGTAAGCTCCAATGTAGAGCAGGAATTGCATGGAGAGCTGGACAAGGAACTCAAACTGTCTGCCTTTTAACTCAGGTGACAGTTTGGTGGATTCAGGTACAAGCTACCTGCCCCAAGTCAAGATGGAAAGACTTCTCCATGGGTACTGAGCAGTGACTGATGAAATTGTTTGAGTAGTGACTGGTAAAAATAGAATACAGAGTAGTGACTGATAAAATTGTGGTTTACTTATGACCTAGGGGTGGATGGCTTTTGTAATTTCCACTACCCCTTAAGAGGGTACTAAGTAGTGACTATAGAAATTGTAACTTAATTGTACCCCATGGGTGGAAGACTTTTACTTTTGTTCTTTTTGTATCTTAAGGAGGCAAGCTTCCTTAAGGATGTTTGAATGATTGAGTAACTAAATGGTTGTATTTTGTTTAAAACCATGTGATCACTCTGGTGAAAACTATGTAGCCACTTTAGTAATAAGTTGTTGAGTTGTGACATGGTAAATGCTGTAGTTTTTTTTATATAATAACTACTACATTTTTAAAAGGAATAGCAAGTTGTATATAGCAGATTTTTCAGCTTCCTATAGAATAATCTTTTTATTATTATTATACTATATTATGAAATGGCTTGTTTTATTCCATGAATTAAAATTAAAAAATAATAATAATTAGGGCCATCCAAATGGAATTGGGCATCCATAAGAGATAACTCCCCCACAACTGGAATTCCTCCAGTGGTGACTGGATATAATGCGTCTGTTGCAAGATGTGTTTTTTTATTAAAAGGATTTCTTTGTCTTTATTAAATTGTTTGCTGAATGCTGCATTTTTTTTCTGTGACAAAGTGTAGCATTCTACATGCTTTCCCTTGATTTTCTATGAATGTTTTGCTCTGATTTGTTATTGAATAGAGATTTCACTATACTGTGTAATCAGAACCTTGAAAAGCCGTTCACAGCAGCAGTACTCTAGAAAACTGCTCATGCTTGGCTTTACAAGGTATAATGGTTTCCTGATCTCACTTTCCACTCTTGGGTGCTCCCAGGTTCACTCCCCTACATTCACTGAGCCAGAAGAAGTAGGCACATGCCTTTCCTCTTCCCCACCACTTGTTGACAACACGTTTTTTTTACTATTACTCAGCAGCTTTTCTTTTTCAGAGTTTCATTACATCCATTTATGTGACTAAGTTTTATTCTTATTTATTTGTTTTTTTAGCATTTGTTTTTAAAACTTTGATTTCTAGATTCTTTCTCTTCTTCCCTCATCATTCACCTGAAATGAGAAAATAAGCAATTCAATATAGGTTGTACATGTGTAGTTACATGAAATGTGTCCATAGTAGATATACTGTGAAAGATTAAGTATATTTCTCTCCATCCTTTTCTATCTCCCACTTATTTTACTTTCTACTTTGACCCTGTCCCTTCTAAAAAGTGTCTTCTTCTAACTACCCTACCCTCCAATATGACTTCCCTTCTATCATCCCCATTCTTATCCCTTTCCCCCCTACTTTCCTGTTAGGGTAAGACACCCAATCGAGTGTGTATTATTCCCTCCATAAGCCAAGTTCCATGAGAGTAAGGTTAACCCATTTCTTTTGGCCTTCCTACTCTTCCTCTCCATTGTAAGAGGGTTTTTGACTCTTTTATATGAGATAATTTACACTATTCTATCTCTCACTATCTCATTATATTCCTCTCTCACCTTTTAATTTTTTTTATCATCCCTCCCTATTATACTGATCCTGTGCCCTCTACCTATGTGTATATGTACACATATATAGACACACTCACATATGTATTTACACACACATACATCCTCCTATACAAACATAAATATATGTATACTTATATATAGATATATATATATACATATGCATACATACATATATATATACACACATATACATACACACACATATATATGTATACAGGCATATATATTCCTTTCACCTATCCTCATACTGAGAAAAGTTTGAGTTACACTTATTACTTTTCCATGTAGGATTATAAATAGTTAAACTTTAATAAGTTCCTTATGATTTCTTTTTCATTTTTACCTTCTCATGCTTCTCCTGCTTCTTGTATTTGAAAGTCAAATTTTCTGTTCAGCTCTGTTTTTTTTCAATCAAGAATGCTTGAAAGTCCTCTATTTCAGTGAATTACCATATTTTCCCCTGAAACATAATACTCAGTTTTGCTGTGTAGGTGATTCTTGGTTTTTGTCCTAGCTCCTTTGATCTCCAGAATATCATATTCCAAGCCCTTTGATCCATTAATGTAGAAGGTGTTAGATCTTGTGTTATGCTGATTGTGTTTCCACAGTACTCAAATTGTTTCTTCCTGGCTGCCTGTAATATTTTTTTCTTTACCTGGGAACTCTGGAATTTGGTTATAATATTCCTAGGAGTTTTCTTTTTGCAATCTTTTTCAAGAGATTATCAGTGAATTCTTTCTACTTTGCACATTGGTTCTAGAACATCAGAACAATTTTCCTTGAGAATTTCTTGAAGATGATTTCTATGCTCTTTTTTTATCTTGGCTTTCAGGTAGTCCAATAAATTTTAAATGATCTCTTCTCTCCAGGATCTATTTTCCAGTTCAGTGGTTTTTCCAATGAGATACTTCACATCACCTTCTTTTTTTTTGCTTGATTTCTCATATAGTAATTAGCTTCCATTTGCTCCAATGTAATTTTGATGGAATTATTCTCTTCACTGAGTTTTTAAAATTTCTTTTCCACCTGGGCAATTTGGCTTTCTAAAGCATTCTTCTCCTCAGTGGATTTTTGGACCTCTTTTGCCATTTAAGTTAGTCTACTTTTTAAGGTGTTATTTTCTTCAGTATTTTTTTTTGTTTCGTTTAGCAGGCTGTTGACTCTCTTTTAATGATTTTCATGCATCATTCTCATTTCTCTTCCAAATTTTTACTCCATTTCTCTTGCTTGAGTTTCAAAATCTTTCTCAAGCTCCTCCATGGCCTGTAACCAGCTCAATATTTTTCTCGAGAGCTTTTGGTGAAAGAATTCTGACATTGTTGTCTTCCTCCCACTCCATGCTTTGATCTGTTTTGTCCCTCCAAAAAAGATTCTATGTCCTGGTCACACTTCCTCTGTTTGCTCATATTGCCAGCCAATTACTTCACTTTTGAGCTCTTTGACATGGTAGAACTCTACTTCCAGAGTGGAGATCTTTGTCCCAAATTGTTGGGGTTTTCACAAATATTTTCAGAGGTCTGAGGACGCACCCTCTCTAAAGATACCACATTGGCACAAAGGTATTTTTCACCACAGTACTGCTGCCCAAGACAGACAGCAACCCAGATCCAAGCAGGTCACAGAGCAATTTTCCTCTGAATGGTCACTTGGTCCTCCTGTGGACTGCAGGCCAAGATCTCTGGAGGCAGCCATTTGGCAACAGCTGTAGATGCTGAACCTCTGCCACGTATTGCCTTAGGGTGAGGGCCAGAGTATGCTTTTCCATGCCACCTGGATCCAGCAGATTTCCCAACTTACCTTTTATTTTCCCTTTGGCGTTCATAGGTTGAGAAGTCTGGAAACTGCCACAGATGCTGGTGATTCATTTTCCATAAGTCTGCTCTGTCCACAGCTAGTTGGGGAAGCCCTGGTGCCAGAACCACATGGCACCCATGAGACTGTGTTCAGCTCCCAGCCTGGTGTGATAGACTCTTCCTGTAAGCCTGTCAAGATGCCTTCAATGGGAGATTTGTTTCTCTCTGTCGCATTATGTCACTTTTTTACAGCTACTGGTACAGGTGGTTATGGGGGGAGCTCACAGAATTTGCTCCTTCAACTCTGCCATTTTGGTTCTTCCCCTAAAATTTATTCTTTTCCACAATTATTCATATCATTTATCTTTATCAAGAATTTCTGAGTGGAGCTAAGATGGTGGAAAGGAAGCAGTCGCTTTTCCAAGGTCCTCCAACAATTCTGTAGATAAAAGCTAAAAATTTAATTTGAATGGAATCAGATGGTGGGCAGGTGACCTGGGATTTGGGTTTAGGCACAACAATAGTTTAGTCTACTAATGAGTGTCCCATAATGGCAAAAGAGAAAGAATCTTGAGATACTCCATTCCCTGAATATACTTCATTCATGGAACATATTCTATCCTCTTAGTAGGCTATGAAAACTTTAGTGGATCTTTTATAGAGTAGTAAAGAAAATCATTTTATTAATCAGTTAAGATTTTTTCATTTTGATCAAAGCTTTGTGGAATTCTCCTTAGTATTAGTACATATATATTAAGTACGGGAATTTTTACACACCTTTAACATACACAAGCACTTATTTCTAAGTTTCATTTTCCATGATTTTGTTGTCTATTACTCACTTGGAATTACAAGAGGACATTCTAAATGGAGTAATTTATGCAAACAAGTATGCAGATTTGTGAAATTTTTGAGTATGTCTGAGAAACATTTAGTGGTACTGAGAAGCCGAAGTATAGAATATGTAAAATGGAGTAGTAGGAGGAGATAAAATTTCAAAAGTAGTTCTGACTAAATCTTAGAGAATCTTGAATAACAGGTAAAAAAAATTAGAATGAGTTGCAGGGAGAAGATAATCAATAAATAGCCACTGAAAATGTAGTGAAGGGACAACTATGATTCATTCTATATTTTAGAATGATGATTAATCTATAATTCTTACGTAGGATATATTGTAATATGGGCCAACTGGAAGAAGGTAAACCATTTAAGACATTCAACAATTCTTTTTCTCCTTTGTTCATTTTTTCCTTTCATTTGCTCTTAATTTTCCTCTTGCCCACTAAGTCACTAAAATCTCTGTCTTGATCCCAGAACCAGTATCTCAAAGTAATGATTAACTGGCCCACACGATGAAGCTTTTTTATTTCTATACTTTAGAAAAATTACATTTTAACAGTATCACCATATGTGTCTCTACCTTCCAACCATAACAAAGTACTTCAATCTATTAACTAATCCAGTATTTTTCCAGCAATAACAATGTAGATATTATAGAATTTTGAAATGTTTGCTGCAATTGTCTTAATTAGTATAAAACATTTTCATATACATAGTATTATATAAATTTTAATTCAGATAATCAATATTATTTTTTAAATTCAAATCCATGATTTGGAAACCTGAAGAGCTATTATAGGAACATTAATATATGGGAATATGACTCTTTTTGTTACAATGCATAAGGATGGTCTAGGATATTAGTTGTTTTTGTCATGTTTCCATTGGCATGTTTTTAAATGCTTAGTGACAAACTCTCTGAAAATAAAATGCATGCATAAGCATACTTGTAAATTTATTATTAACATTTATGCTAAGTGCATCATCAACATTTTTCTGAATCACATTCTTGAGTCTAGATAATCAGCAAAGCAGTAAATCTAGTAATGATTGATGGCAATCACCAATTCCTAAGATACAATGCTCACACTGAAAATTCTGTAACTTTCTCTTCTGAATTACTTTGACCTGGTTCTAGCACACCAATGCATGTGCCCATCATCACACTTGCCATTGCTGATAAAATTTATCTCTGTGATGGAAAACAGAGAGAGGAGTGGAATTTTTTATTTCATTGACTTGGGAAGTCATTGGAGATTATTCATCAAATTTGAAGATAGATCTTGCCTGGGCAAAAAGATGGCCTGTTTATGGATACGTGTCTCGGTTTATCACAGAGATATCAACATGATAACAAAATATCACAAATTCACTTAAATCTCAGAATGTGTAGAGTGATAACTTCTTAGAGATGCCATTTAATTTAAAGTCTAGTTTATTTTTTTGTCACATCTACGTCTGGCTCAAAAGTACAATATGAAAATTGAGCAAATTATTTTAATTGTCAAAAAGAATCTTCTTTTCTTGTGTCTGGATGTCTACTTTTCTTAGGCTGGATGGATTTGATATTAATCCAATACTAAATTCCACATTTTTGAGGAGTTCCTAAATCTTAACAATATATCAAATCATTTCTTTGCCCTTGATAACCTAAAGTCTGAAAATGTTGCAGTTTTCTATACATAGGAGATCATTTTAAGTATTTCTCAGCTTACTAATTACACCTTAGTTGAACTTTCTGCCATTGTCATTCTTCAGCTGCATAACAAGTAGCTGGCATGTCATTTCTGTTTTCTTTGAGGTCATGGTTTACAAGAAAATTAACTTAGAAGGAAATGACGGTTTATACAACCAACTTATGTTAGAGTTATTTCAAATTTCATGGGTGATGCAAGAATTTGTTGAGGAAATTTTGGACCAGCAAGTTAGCAAAATGAGCTTTTTATGAAATAGGTTAGGCATTAGCCACAGGTTTCTGACAGGTCCTAATTTCACATGATTAATGCTGGAAATAAAGGCTGTTCTAACATGCACAGTATGTAATAATTGGTATTTTGAAACAATAGAATGATTAACTTTTTTCAATATCCAGTATCCTACAGTCATTTGCAAAATAGGACATTAAAGATTAAAAATAAGATGGTAGAAGCTTTAGGCTATGTCTATATGCTGCCAAAGTTTTTTTTTGTAAAATATACAATGCATTCCAAATGACATTTGGTCTCATGTAGATGGGGAGTGGGGGAAAATGTTGTTGATTTTGATTTGTTTTTTGCTGAATTAAATTATTTCTTCGGATGCTAGCCAAAATAATTTGAACGTGCAGCTATTATCATGATGTAACCAAATGCAATAAGAAATTCGAAAAAAAAGTTGGAAAAATACACAAGTAACCATATGATTTTCTAAACAAATAATGATATCAGTTTTTAAAAGAAAAGATTATTTCAGGTTCATGCTTGATCAAGTAGTTGTATTTGCTCAGTATCATGTTTAGAAAGCCTAAATTGCTTCCATGTCTGTCATGTCTCATAGTAATCATGTTGTGTTTAAAAGCATAATTGGATTTTACTGCCTTCTTTGAAATGATCAATTACTCATCAATTCTGTCAAAAAGTAGCTTACCGGGGTGGCTTGGTGGCGCAGTGAATAGAGCACCGGCCCTGGAGTCAGGAGTACCTGAGTTCAAATCTGGCCTCAGACACTTAACACAAAACACCGAGCCGTATGAACTTGGGCAAGTCACTTAACCCCAACTTCCCTCAAAAAAAAAGTAGCTTACCAACTGCTTACTAATAATTAACCAGTGAGCATTATATTTAGCAAAAATTGTCATTTTTTATAAAGACACAGTATTAGATCTTGTGTTTGACAAAAGTCTGGTGACTTGATCTTTCTAAAACAGATGATTCAATTTTGTAAAAAGGCTCATTTGTTCAACTGTGGAATTTATACTCTGTGTGTGTGTGTGTGTGTGTGTGTGTGTGTGCATCTTGGGGGGAGGGGGATTAGGTGAGATCAGGAATTGAGAATTGATCTCAGAGTCAGAAATATGTTTCTCAGACCTTTCTCAGATACTTATAGTAATGTAACCCAGTGTAAGAAACTTTACCTCACAAGTTTCATCATCTGTGAAATGGTGATACTAATGGCATCTATGTCATAGGATTGCTATGGATAAAATGAAATAATACCAGACAACTTGAATTCAAATCCTGCTTTGATTCTTCCTAGCTTTATGACCCTGGGCATAGCGTTTTTCTCATCTGTAAAAGTAAGAACTACCATAATATTTACCTCATGAGACTCTTAGGAGTATCTAGTGTAGGAGGGGAGGGCTAACCAAAACATTGTATCTTGTAAAACTTAAAGTGCTAGGTAAACGCTTGCTATCATCATCATCATCATCATCATCATAATTACCATCACCACCACCATTATCATTGCTATTACATATGAAGCATTTAACAAACCTTAACACTTTTTATTAAAATTAATCTGTTATTATTGTCATTATTGCAAATGAAGATTTTATAAATCTTAAAGTAAAAAATCAATGTTATTACTGTTATTAGTACTATTGATGTAAAGCTTTTTGCAAACTTTAAAATGCTCTATTGTTAGTTCAGTAGTAGTAGTGGAAGTATATTTAGTCCTCAGGCTATTGGATAAGGGAATAAATAGCTGCCTATGGTAGTTGAATACATGAATTTGGCTGAAAACTTATCAGCAAACTCACTGAAATTATATCTAGCACATCTCCCAAAATAGACTAGGCAACATGTTGAACCTCATCCTATTCTAACATGATTTTGATTTTCTCAACCAGATTTTCATAATTTGAAGGCTTGTTCCTTCAATATACCTTGTAGAATATGGGTATTTGGGATGGCAATAGTCACTAAAAATGTTGTTCTCAAGTTTTATGAATCAGTGTTATCTCCAGGTGATTGTAGAAAATATTCACAATGAACTTTTTTTAGTATACTTTGTGGGCTTAGTTCTCTAGGATAGTTACAATTTTGTATTTGTAGTATAAGGATTTGTTGTCAGTTCATTTCTGAGGTAGAATTCTAAATATATTGTCACATATTGTTAAGTATGTAGTAGTGCTAAATTTTTATAACCTTCAGTAATGTTACACAATTTTTAACATTTTTTGAATAGACTGCATCAATCACAGTCTGACTTTCTTAAGGATTACCTTTTTAGCCTTTTAAGTGAAAATAGCATGATTTTGAAATAAATTCACAGGGCTCAGGCATTTCTTGATATATCTTGCAGTTATTGTCCATGGAAGGCCTTTAGATTTCTTCTTGGATCTGAATCATTTTATGATCTCCATTAGGAGGTAATTCATTTTTGGACATATTCAGTACAATGAGGTATACTTATAATTAACCTTTGCTATTGCTTAGTGAAGCATTCGAGGAGGACTAGTACCTCTGGGGAGCTTGCCAAGCTCATTTCAGGGCTCTTCATACACCTTTGGTGTCAATCTATCACCCAAATCTCGCTGGTGGCTTCAAAAAGCTGTAGCATGTGCAGTGCCCACACGTCAGTGAAACTATCTCAGCAGATGTGCTAAACCAGGTTGAGGGTAACGCATTGTCCTCAAATCACTCAGTGAGTTACAAGCATGTGATGACTTTCCCTGGCAGAATGGACAAATGAGAAAATTTTTCCTATGTCCATGAAGGCAGCTTATGCAAGAGCTGTGGAGTACCTAGAGCTTAGTCAAACATCAGAGACACCAAGATCATCCCAGCCGATTGCCAGTCTTCCTGACTTTTGTCTTGCTACTGGTCTTAGAAGAGAGAATGAGGCTGGAGATACTGTGTAATTCTGCCTCACTTAAATCCAATTCTCAGAGGAGTCAAAACATCACCCTGTGATATCATTGATGATTTTTGAAAATGAAGGAGCAGTGGGAGGGACAGGGCCAGTGGAATCTGGATCTGCCACTTCTCCTCATACCTTCCACATATCTCCCTCTCCAACTCTTTACCCTTCCCCTTTTTCCTGTTCCTTTCCACCTTTCTCTCCCTGCTCCTCCCTAACCCTCTCCCACTCCCCCTTTCCTGCCTCCTCTACCACCATCCTTACCTCAGTCCTTTCTCCTTCCTACCTTCCCTGGAGTGGACTATGCCATGCTGAAGACAGCAGAGGAGGCCATTGAGCCCAGAGAGATGGACACAATGGGCCTGAGCCAGGATAGGTTCCTGAAAAGTACCATGTACTGGATGGGCCAGTTGAGAGACACCACCAAAGATTAAAAATTTCTGGGAAATATAAACAAACTAGCTTGAAGTATCTAGAAATAAAAGCTTTTGCAGTAAACGTAAGTAGAAACCAAAAGGATTTTAACGAGAAATATTGTATCACTTTAGCCTTATCTGGATCAAATCACTTTAATTGAGGAGCAAGTAGCAGCTCTGGAGCCCACAACTGGATGCATTTTCAAAGAAACTAGGAAAGGGGGGAGCCACTGGAGCTTCTTCTTTCAGATAAAGTCAAACCTGTGTCATCAGGAATGTCCATTAGGCAACCGTAAGAAGGGACAGAGGCAGGGAGATGAATTTGGAATCTAATGTTGAAGTCAAAGTAATGAAGACTTGAGACTGGGTGATGGCTGTAAGCAAAATACAAGTTAGAAAGCAATGAAAGACTTCTTTAGCACAAAGAATTTAACTTCAAGAATGTTTCTTAAGAGCTGATATAAGTGGGATGGAACTTCTCATGATGCATCAGTTCCTAAAGGCACTGGTGTTCCAAGAAGAATCCCAGACCCCCCTCTCATTGAACATGTAACTCTGGCCACCCCCAATGTTTTCCTAAACCTGTATTCCTAGAACCTCACCTTATCATCTGCTTCATTGTGTGCCCTCGACCAAGATTCAGAAATCATGTTCAACTCCATCTAGAGCAGTCACAGATGAGAGCCTCTCATCTCTCTTTCTCCTCCCTTTTTCCCTATCACTTAGACCCCTCTTCAACCACCTTCATAACCTTTTCTTGAACTTAAATAATAAATGCTGTCATATGAAAAAAAGAAAGAAAATGAAGGAGCAAATACTACTACTACTAATGGGGGGGCGGAGCCAAGATGGAAGCGCAGAAGCAGCAAAGCACTGCAGCTCCCACACAACCACCCTAAAAACTCATAAAATGGAACTCTAAACAGATTTTCAAGCTCCCAAACTCTCCAAAATACAGAAAACACATCTGTTGCAGCAGGCAGTCTGGGGGCCATGGACGGTCCAGCCCGAAACCCCAAGCCAGGTCAGGCCCTGGGGAAGTAAGGCAGAGCTGAGTCTATAGGAGAGCAGATCAGCTGAAGTGGAGGCACAGTTACATTTATCAGGCCAGAAGAAAAAAAAGGCTAAGAGAAAGGTCAGTGGATTTTGCTAAATTTGGGAGAGAAGAGTGGTATGGCCAAACTGCACCCAGGGCAAGGAAGCAGTGAGAGGCAGCTGTGGCAGCAGGAATGGCTGAGAGCAGCAACGGCCTTCACTGGGCTTCTTCAGAGCCCTTCGCCTGCAGATAGCAGGGGGGCTGAGGTGATCAATCAGGGCCAAGGGCTCTTGTGTTGAGCGGCCTGGATCTGGATCATGGTCTTGAGTGGTGGTCATGGGGTGCACTTTCAGTGAGCCAAAGCTGGGGGGGAGCACTGCAGCACTCCACTAATAGCTCCAGTACCTGTGATGGCCCCAGCAATTTGGGACAGAGCTTTCCCCCTCCAGGAAGCAGAGGTCCACAGAGCTTAAAAACCAAGCAATTAATAGACTGACCAACATGAGGAAAAGGAAGCAAAGTAAGAACAGCAATAAAACTCTAGAATCCTTTTTTGTGGACAAAAAGGATCAAAGCATGGATTTGGAGG
>JAQQSW010003344.1:0-14717 GCA_028646575.1 Pseudocheirus occidentalis | reverse complement strand
GCAAATTAGCTCAGATGGCAAAGGAGGCCCAGAAAGCCAATGAAGAGAAGAATGCCTTAAAAAGTCGAATTTTCCAGATGGAGAAAGAGTCTCAAAAGCATTCTGAAGAGAATAGCATATATACCTTCTAATTCCATATATATATATTCCATATATATTCTAATTCCATATATATTCCATATTTATATTCTAATTCCATATATATTCCATATATATATTTCAAGATTGACTTTTTTAAAGCTTCCCAGTGCTATTCTTCTTTTTCGGGGTAAAGGAATATGCATTTTCACCTCAGCTTGATTAAAAAAACTCCAGAAAAACTCTTGTCCTTGGACATATCAGATCTTAGAACTGTTTTCTCTTGCTCCTGAGCATGAGATAGATGCTTTGAGAGATAATTGAAAGTTATAATTGTTTCTAAACAAAATGGAATGCAGGTTCTGGACTTTTGATCTCATTCATATAGGAAATTCCTTAATAAGGAAACTCCCCCTCAAATTCAGGCTGGTACATCCTCTGCAATTTTGAGCATCTTAGGGAGTTGCCTAAATCACTGAGACTTTAAGTGAGTTGCTCAAGTTCACACACCCAGTAAGTGTTAGATGTATTGAGGATATTTTGGCTCTGTGAGAAGTATTCAAGCCATTATACCATCTTGCCTCATTTAGGAAAATACTTTGTCAAAAAGAATTCTTAAAGAATATGATATTTGAGAGAGGTTGAAAAGGAAAATGCTCTCATTTTAAGTGACCTCATCAGGAGTCAATTAATTTCACTCATAAACATGGTGATTAACATCTATGATCATTTGGTCACAGTTTTAGAGTTGAAAAGAACATTAGAGGTCACCTGAATTAACCTCTTGTTACACAGACAAAGAATCTAATGCAAGAACAGCAGTGTTCACATAGGCATTAAGAATCAGAGCCAGAATTTGAACTAAGGTCCTTTGGATCCGAATTCAGAATTTTTTTTTGGCTCAACTATGCTAACAGGAAAAGAGAAAAAAAGAATAGTGAGAAATGTATTGGAAAGAAAAACTTTGGAGTAAAACAAATTGTTTTTAGTTGAGGGATATGGGTTATTAAAGAGTGCTGGTTGTACAATATAGACAAGGAAAGGAAAGAACAGAGAAATTTGATTCCAAACTAAAATATAACAATGCCATTAAAAATAATGGAAAATTTATAAAAGAATAACATTTGGGAAGCATTGATTAGTTCATTTTGATGTGTTTGACCTTATTTTGTTCATAGCCACTATAATTTGGGGATGTTATAACAAGTTAAAAAGTTCCTCGGCAGTTTGGCATTATAAATGAACATGTTCTTTTTATTTGTTACTTTAAAAATGTTTATTTCTTTTTGTAGATTTTATTTTTAAGCAGATTAGAATTCAATAGTCAACTATAGTTTCTGGGATTGGCTATATCTTTAACCTTTGCCATGGTTTGTTTAAATCAGCTAAGTTCTATGTAGCATAGAAATAAAGATAAAAAGCTTGTGATATTTTAACGAGCATATCATTTTAGTTTTCTAGCTTATAAAAATAGTGTGCCAGCTTATTTTGGAGGTGGGTGGATGAATATATGCTTGGCATAATAATTAAAAAAGGCATATAAAGGCTAAAGTTGTTATGAGCCAAAGACCTCAGAATGTGTTGCAGAAATCATCTTATATTTACTGATGATAACAGATTTCAAGGCTGAGCCATCCAAAACAATTTACTACATCTGGGAGAGAAAATTCAATCTTCTTTAGTATAATGTTTGAACTAAGCTTTTGTGTATGGTAAAATGTAAAAATCTTTACAAAAGTCGGTATTATTCAAAACTGCCTTCCTTGCAGAACATGTCATCTGGGTGCTTACATTAGGATTCTGATTTTGCATTTTATTTCTTCATTTGGGGTTCAGTCAAAGATGATGAAAGAACAGCTAGGTCAGCAATTTTTTTTTTTTACTGCAGAACTTTGAAAGACTATTCAAATATGTACTCAGTCTCATTCGTGAAGAGATATTTGAGGGTTGTTAAGAAGATGTTTTTCACTTAACAATTTGATGCAATTAACCAGCTATGGATTTGCAGTCATCAGCAAATCACATATTTTTGTGATCTAGATGGATGCCAACACAAAATTCTTCCATGAAACTCCTAGCTAAATAGCAGAGAACTGATCTGAGTAATGAAAAGGTACAGATCCATCTTTATGGGATTTTGTTGCTATTTAAATTGGATAGGCTGATGTATACATTGCAAAGTCACAATAGCTATCCCTCATTTATTAAGGTGATCAAATGTCACCCCAAGATTCAGATTCCACTATGCTTAATCCTGATAATCATACCAAAGAAGTCTGATGAGAATATTCAACTTTGCTGTCGAAAATGTACTACTTCAAAACATACTTATTAAACATATAATTTGTCAGTTATAGATTAACCACTCCCATATACAAAAGTAGGGCTATTAGACTCATAATATAAATATCTAGCTAATTAGCATAATATATAATTCATAAGACTTATTTTAGCTCATCAGAACTTTATCAAATTATTTTTTAGATTTTTCAATTCAATTGAAGCAGTATTTATTAAGCACACACTCTAGGCAATTTGCAAAGATGCAAATCCACATGATTCCTGCCCTCTGGAAGTTTAGGTAACATGCCACACAGGAGAGTAAGGGGCATGGGGATGAGAGGCGGGATGATCGAGGGGAGGCAGGGTCTGGGGGAGGGTTGCTGGAAGCATGCACTTCAGTAAAGGGACAGGGACAGGGTAGAGAACAGAACAAGGTGGGATGGGATAGGAAGAAGGAACATGTGATCAGTCTGTCACAATATGTCCACTGTAGAGATGTCCTGCGTAATTACACATGTGGAGCCTGTATTGAATTGCTTGTCCTTCCAGTGGAGGTGGGTAACAAGGGAGGAACCAAAAGAATCTAGAATTTAAAGCTCTGCAATACATGCAACTAGGAATTAAGATATACAGGGACTGGGGTAGGGAGACCCCCCCCTGACCTACCAGAAAGTTAGAAGGGTGTTGGAGGAGGCATAAAAGAAAGCAGATCAGGGGAGGAGCTTTATAGTGGGATTGCTGTTTTGGGGTTGGTGGTAGGGGAAAGAGGGGGAGAAAATTTGTAAGTCAAAAATCTCATGGAAATGAATGATGTAAACAAGAAAATAAATTTTAAAAATTTATTTAAAAAAAGAAATCAAAGGACAAAAAATATATAATAGGAAGGAAACAACATATATGTAAGTAAATATAAATATAAGGTAAAGTTTTATGAGATACTTCCTAAAAATGAAACCACAGCACATCTGGAGAAGATGCCTCACATAGATACTCATTTCAAAACAGTGTTCTAAATTCTATCACAATATGGGTAGAATTAACTGTATAATTGAGTCTATTGTTAAATTATACCAAGGTAGATTATTGTAGTAATCTGCCTTCTTTCAAAAAGGTTTGCTGTATTATCTCACCAAGTTACATCTAAATACTATTCCCTCTTGAATCCTGAATTCTAATCACAATACAAATTCAAGTCCTATTCCAATACAATAAATCTACCCTATAATCCAATTCATGCAAACCACTGAATTTTCCAAGGAACATTTTTTATAATTTTTTGTCCAAAGAACATCACATCCCTTTCATCACTTTCCACCCAGGACCATTTTTCCCAAACTATTTGCCTTATAGGTTGTGGGTGGGGAGATACTCCTTAGGCAGCTCTGCTGTTTCTACACCATTCCTATATTACTAATGATATCATACACTCCCAGTTTTAGCTTCTGCCACCTACTTAACTCCAAGTTATTCATTTAAACTTTTAAAGTGAATATTTGTGCTTTCTCTTTCCTCATATCTTTTTATTTGCTTTGCTCTATTAATTTTACTCTCCCTTCCACAACAGTAGTAAAAGACATTACTATCACCTACCTGGATTAATCCAATACCATCCTGGCAGGCATTCATACTTTTTTGTATTTGCAGCTCTTAGCATAGTACTTGGACCATTGTGAGTGTTCCATATATCCTTGTTCACTGACTTCCATTCTAGCCTCTCTACTCTGCCCTTCATTTCCCTCCCCAAACAACCTTTTTTAGTCATAAATCTGACTGTGCCTTTGCTAATGAGCCTCTTACAAGGGAAGTTGAATGAGAAGCAATAATGAGGCTTTAACCTGTCAGACTGAACTCCACTAAATAAACACATAACTTCATTTGAGATGGAAGCATTTCTTGAGAACTATCAAGTGCATGTAATATAGGAGGAAATTGCCAAGCTAGGAAGGGTGATAATAAGAGGGCAACTTGCTGCACTTGATAGGTTTAAGCTGTCCTTCTTAGATGAATCACATGCTCAAGTACTGACAGAATTGGAATGTGTCACTTCCTGTTGCCTTTTAAAGTTCTCTTTAAAAGGTCCCAGTGAATATGAATGCAACCAAAGGATCAGAGAAGGGTAAATGTCGAAGTTTTCAAACAGAAGAAAATGGATTTTGCAAACCATAAACTGATAAGCTTGACTGATTCCAAACAATATCCTAGAATATAGAAAGGACAGTTACTTAATATCCACAAAAACAAAACAATACACAACAACAATCAGATCATGAAGAGTCAATACAGTTTCATCAAGTACTGACTTGAATCTTATCTGACTAATACAATTTCATTTTAAAATACAAATGAGGATAAATCTATACTATTTTTACTGCCCCATTAAAATGAAGGAGTTCTTTTTAAGCCCGTTGGACATTTACATGGTTTCTCAAGTCCATTTGGAAGTTTATTTTATGTATAAAAAAGTTATCAGTTCAATTGTTATCACTCTGAGTCCCCAGGTAGGAAATTCTTATCATTTAGCATAGGTTGGCCAGTTAGCCTAAGTACATTCATATCAATATCAGGTTTACTTTTAGCATCTTTAGTGGCCGCTAGGTGACTGAGTGGTTAGAACACCAGGCCTGGAGTCAGGAAGACCTGAGGTTAAATATGGCCTTTGACATTTCCTACTTTATGAATCTGAGCAAATCACTTAAACTCTGTTTGCTTTCGTTTCTTCATGTGTAATATAGGAATAATAATTCTATTCATATCCCAGTATTGTTGTGAGGATAAAATGAGGTAATAATTTAAAAGTGCTAAGCAGAGTTCTTAGCACATAGTAAATATTATGTAAATGTTAGCTCTTCTTTTTATTGAGGCAAAATTCAGTTAACTGGAAATGTTAAGGTAACATAACCTAGGATTCAAGCCTGATTCATTTTTATAGGACTTTCTTTATTACTAGATAACAGTATTGCTCAACATTTCATCCTGAGTGAGGAGTTGGGTTGACTCTAGAGCTTGGGAAAGGAGAGATGATCAGCTCTTTGTAAAAAAATTAAAAAAATATATGTATAGTTAGTTTTCAACATTTGCTTTAATAAGATTTGAGTTATCTGATATAGGCTGTACATGCATAATCATATTAAGCATATGTCCACATTAGTCATGTTGTGAAATAAGAATCAGAATGAAAAGGAAAATCCATGAGAAAGAAAAACCAACAACAACATAGAAGACAAAATAGTGTGCTTCAATCTGCATTCAAATTCCACAGTTCTTTTTCTCAATGTTGGTACCATTTTTCACCATGAGATTTTTGAAATTGTCTTAGATCATTGGATTGCTCAGATGAGCTAAATCTAAAAAAGTTGGTTACTGCACAATGTTGCTTTTATGTGTATAGTGTTCTGGTTCTGCTACTCAGCATCAGTTCATGTAAATGCAATGGTAATTAATTTAAATTTGAAGACCCCTTTTTGTTATGTCAAGTAAGCAGGTGCTTAGCCCTTGGTAACTAATCAAACCTTTGTGGCTAAGAGGCAGAGGGTGTGAAGTCTGTCTCCTGTTGCTAACATAACAGGAAGGGTTTGGCTGAAACAGGAAGCCAGTGTGTGTGTGTGTGTGTGTGTGTGTGTGTGTGTGTGTGTGTGTGTATAAGAAGAACCCTGGAAAGAGGCAGTCAGAATCAAGAATTTTCCTCCTGGTGAGCTCCTGGTGTAGGAAGCAGAATTTTTCCAGCCTCTGGAAGATGGGCTGCTACTTGCTGGACTGAGAAATGAGTTGGAATTTTCTTTGTACCAGAGTCTGGTGAGGGCTGAAGTTGCTGCAGAAAAGGCCACCTGGAAGGCTGAGATTTCTTCTGGGTCCTAGGGCCAGCTGAACTGCTAGAGGACTGAAGAAGTATGACTAGGATAAGACTTTGTTTGTTTGTAGCTTGGTTGATCCTTGAGTTCCTGGAAGCAGAAGTTGTGAAGGTTTTGAGATGTGCTGGAGCTTGTGAACTTCAGTGTTTAGCAGTAACTGCCTAGAGGACTGCACAAGAATCTGGGAGCTGTCTGTGTCTGAATCCAGGTGACTGTTTGCTGGATTCAAGTTGGAGCTAGAATCATGGAAGGGGATCCAGGGAATCTGAGAGACCACCCCAAGTCAAGATGAAGAAAAGGCCTATCCTTGGATATTGAATGCTGTGATGAAACTGAAGTTTATTAGAGACCGAAGGGTGGAGGGTTTGTGTAATTTTCTAATGATTGTATTTAGTGATTAACAATACTTAGTGACTGATTGCTAGATAAGTGACTGATTAAGTTAACCTATGATTGCCCCATGAGTAGAAGACTGACTTTTATTGTGAAATGATTAAATGATTAATTAAGGAGACAAACCTCCTTAGGGAAACCAGATGTTATCCTTTTTTTCTTTGTTCTAAATACTGTGGCCACTTTGGGAAAAATTATGTGGCCATATTAATATTAAGCTGTTGTGAACACAATATTGTAATTTTGGGTGATAAGATGTAATGTTGTGAATATTATATTGTGACTTACTGTGAATCTTTGCCTTGATTTGTAGTAGAATAAATGGAATGTTCACTACACTGTGTAATCAGAACCTTAAAAGTTGTTCACAGTAACATTATTTTAGGAAGCTGTTCCTGTGTGGTGTTACAGTAAGTCTTTCCAGGTTTTCCTGAAGTCCACCTGCTCATCATTTCTTATGAAATAATAGTGTTCCATTGCAGTCATATACTACCACTTGTTCAGCCATTCCCCAATTAATGGGCATCCCTTCAATTTCCATTATTTTGCTATCATGTTATAAATATTTTTGTGCATGTGGGTACTTTTCCCCTTTTTAATGGTCTATTTGGAATATAGATAGTGTTATTGATGGGTGAAAAGGCATGCACAATTTTATAGCCCTTCTCCAGAATGCCTGGATCAGTTCATAGCTCCACTATTATTAGTGTTCTAATTTTCCCACATTTTCTCCAGCATTTATCATTTTCTTTGTCTGTCATGTTAACTGATCTGATAGGTGTCATGTGGTATCTCAGAGACATTTTGATTTGCATTTCTCTAATTAATAGCAATCAAGACGCTTTTAAAAATATGAGTATAGATAGTTTAAATTTCTTCATCAGAAAATTGCCTCTTCATATACTTTGACCATTTGTCAATTTGGGAACGACTTCTAGCCTTATAAATTTGACTCAGTTCTCTATATATTTTAGAAATGAGGCTTTTACCAGAAACACTGACTGTAAAAATTTTTTCCTGGCTTTCTGCTTCTCTTCTCTTCTACATTGTATTGTTTTTTGGCAAAAATCTTTTTAGTTTAATGTAATCAAAATTATTCAGTTTGCATTCCAGAATGTTCTCTATCTTTTGTTTTATCATAAATTCTTCCCTTCTCCATAGATCTGACAGTTAAACTACACCTTGCAAGAGACGATCATCTTACTTCTGGCTTTGAGAAAGGGCACATGCAGTTTCAGGTTCTCTTCGTATAGATGTCCACAGAGAGAGAGAGAAAGAGTTTGGAAAGGTTCTCACATATAAATGAGCCGCCACTTCAACATGTTCCTGATTTCTAGCTTGCCGACTAGATATTTTGGGGAATTTTTCATTGGGTGAGAGTAAGTACTATCTGTTTTGGTTGTGCTGAATTATCTTTTTCTCAGTTGGATAATTCATTTACCATTGTGCATTTTGTAGTATCTAATCCACATAACTTTTCTTATTTCTGTTTTCTAATAGCTTGGATAAATGATTTTATTGCTGCTTAATACTTATGATACTCTTTGCATAGATAGAAAAATTTTAGTATGAAAAGAGTCAAGCCTTCACCAATCACTTAATGGACACTCCTTGCCCATTAAGAAATAGGTACTAGGAAAACAATTTAAACCTCAAAATAATTTCCCTTAGAATAGTAATATTTGGGGGAGTAGCAAAGGTAGACATAATTCGAATCCAGCATTCCTTCTCTTAAGAAAGTAGAGTAGGACAGCCCCATGGCCCCAGTCCTCTGTTCCTCTCCTGGAATGAAGCAAAATGTTCCTTGGAATATTAAAATTAGGATATATTTCCTAATATGTTTCCTAATATTAGGAAAAATTCTAAATATATCTATTCATGCCTTTCTGTGAGTCACATTTATATATGTGAACATACATATAATATACATGGACAAAATACTTCTCACCTCCAGTAATAAATTGTAGGGAATGTACGTTGTTTATATCATAATTATTTTCTCCAACCATTTAGTTGTACAATACTAACAGGTTGTATTATAGAGTATATAAATGGTAGACAATAAAGGCTTACCTTTTCATGGGACTTCCTTGAGCACAAGTCTTCTACAAGACGCTTATAAACTAGTAACCCTCTTTAATGCCTTCCTTCTCTGCCAGAGTAGTCCTATATTTGTTAATTACAGATGTGATAGCATGCCACACTGATTCAACACCTTGAATGAATCTCTTCTTAACATCATAATTTATAGATAACTTCTGCGGTATGTCCAAGTTTCCTTACCTAATCTGAAAATGATTCTTGGGCAACATCATTCCAGTAAAAAGGACTTTGTTCAGACCTATGATTTAACTTGATTGATTGATGTGTTATCACTTAGTTTGCATAGAAGTGAGGTAAAATAAATCAATTACTCCAACCTTATATATAGTTTATCTTGATTTTACTAATCATTTGGCAAAGTCTCTTCTGCTTCTTCTTATGGAAAAGATTAAGAGTATGAGCTAGAAAATAGTATATATGAGCAAATTCAGAATTGGATAAATGGCTAAATCCAAAGAATACTCATTATTAGTTTAAAGTTCATTTGGAAAGGAGTCCTTGACCTCTAGCACTTAACATTTTCATAAATTGCATGAAAAAAGGCATTGATGAAATACTCAATATTATTCATATTGTTAAAGGAGTAGCATGTTTATTGTTATTTTTCTCATGTAATACTCCTCTGCATTCTGGGCATTTTCACTGACTAACTCTTGTAACTGCAGTTCTCTCCCATCTCCTTGCTGCTTCCTAACTTCCTTGTATTCCTTCAAGTCCCAGCTAAAAAGTCACCTTTTACAAGGAGTCTTTCCTAGACCTCTTGATACTAGTGATTTTCCTCTGAGATTATTTCTAATTTACCATGTGTATCTTTTTTTGCATGTATTCTTTCCCCCATTAGATTGTGAACTCATTAAATTCAGGGACATTTTGAGGGCACTCCTGGTGCTTAGCACAGTGCCTGGCACATAGTAGATACTTAATAAAATCTTGTTGAATTAACTTGTTAAAATTATTAATCACTCCAAATTGGCAAGGATAACTAATACGTTGGATGATAGAGACTGGATCCCTAAAAGTCTCAAAATATTGAAATGTTGGCCAAGTAAGTAAAATTTAATAACATTTATTGTAAATTTTCTAATTTAGTGTAAACATTTATACATACATATTTGTGTATAATAAGTAGAAGATGGGGCTGATATAGTTAGATAATAAGCCATCTGAAAAAATCTTGGGGGTTTAGTGAACTAAAAATTTAATGCCAATGTTAATGACATGGTAGTGAAAAAGTAACATGTTTTGTGGTTTTTAAAAAATAGGTATTTTGGTCAGAAGTAGGAAGGTGTTCTATATGGTTATATACTGCATACTGGATAGAATGCACTGGAGAGAAAATAAAATTAAACCGTCTTTTATTCTAACAAAGATTGATCTGACAGAAAGAAGATAGTAAAAAAAAAAGAAAGAATGAGAGTTGTTGGAGAGGCTGTGGGAAGACAGGTACACTAATGTACTGTTAGTGTACTGGTAGTTGAAGTCTTCCTATAACTCCCAGTTGTCAGTGTTCCCTATGTTCTAATATTAAATTTGCTCATTTGTAAATATACTGTTTTTCTGCAGTAAAAGGAATGTTTCCAGAGACTAGGGACTATTTTATTTTGTCTTAACATACTGCCTTGTACATAGCATGTATTTAGTAGATATATGTTGAATTGATTTGACTGATTCCAAGAAGTTTCTTTATGAGTTTGAACTAGGTCGTCACAATATATTAGGTCATTTTAGACTCACAACAATTAGTACATGCTCCTGTTCCTTGATTGCACCATCTCCCTAATGAAGGAGATGTCTCAAATCAAGGGAGTGATCAAGTAGTGACTTGGAACTGGAGTAGTCTTTTCTCCATATTTTGAAAAAAACCACAACATTACAGTTTTCCTACTTGCATATTTTTGAGTAGCAAATGTGTCAATGATTATGTGGCGTACCAATGGCTTGGGATCATCTTGATTCCAGTCTGCCACCCACTTATGCAGGCCTATTAGGCAAAACATTTAACTCTCTCTCTCTCTCTCTCTCTCTCTCTCTCTCTCTCTCTATATATATATATATATATATATATATATATACACACACATATATATATGTATATATATATATACACATATATACGTATATATATATATATTCATTTTTAAATTGGAATTAGATTAGATAATGTATAAAGAACCTTCATTCAAGTTCTAATATTTCATAAATATTTGAGAAGTAACATTTTAAATTGTTGTCCATCCTGTGTAAGAATCAAAGGAAATACTCCTTTCCAGAACTGGACAAAGAATATTTATCCTTTATTTTAAAACATCGTTATGTTTTCTATAGGTGGACGTTGTATTTATATTTATTGTTTAACTTATGGATATAAAATTTGAAAGTTATAATCATTATGTCCCTATTTATAGTTTTATGGTTTAAATTAAATTCCAAATGTAAATAAAAATTTATTGTTTTATACTTGTTGGTTATTAATTTATATTTATTCTACTTCTGTACTGGCTTTCTATTTAGTTATAAGGGATACTAAGGATCTAACATGCTAATTGTATATATGAGGAAACTGAGATCCAAAGAGGTTACGACTTATCCTAATGAAATAGTGAATAACAGGGTAAGTTCAAATATTGGTCCTCTATATTTGAGTCCAGCTATCTTTCTAAGGCACTAAAGTGTTTTAAATTATACCTATCATGTTCACTAGGTTTCTGCTTATTTCAATTTCTAGTAATTACAGTCCATTGCATTATAATGATAACACTTTTGTCACATGGGCCAGCTAGAACATAGTTTGGAGTGAATATGAAGACTGATTAAATTTATTTTCAAAGTTATATTGAATGTTATCTGCTTTCCACAAGGTAACTGATGCCTCAGAATGAGATGGATGGTGTATCTTAAAACATCTAAAATTCAAGGCAAGGAAGATGAAAATCACTCACTCTTCAACCCTAAAGCATGACAGAAATTTTATTAGCATTTCTTATTTGTCATAATACCGGTTTTTGCCCAGTGTCTGGCACATAGTGGGTGCTTAATAAATATTGATTAATTGCAAGATATAACTGAATAGTTATAAAAACCATCTACTAGTTTTGAATAGCCATCTCAATGGTAAACTCCAGGAATTCTTTGAATGATTTCCTAGTCCTCCCTATCAGAGGAAGCTCAGTCTAGAGCTAGAATAGACTTTGGGAATCGCTCAATTCAACCACCTCATTTTATAGATGAGGAAACTATAACACTGAAAGGTAAATGCCTTGTCCTAGGTAGCAAAAATATTAAGTGACAGAATTGTGATTCAAACTCAGTTTTCCTTTGAAAATTCACCATTTTTCCTACTTCATCACCTTGCAAAGTGCATCTTTTTTATTATACAGTCATAACCTTTCATCACTGACACATAGAAGACTTGTGTAATCATGCAATTAAGATGTACCAGACATTTTTAGAGGGAAAACCTGCTCAATTTAAGATTTCCATAAATATTCAATGTTAAAATTAGCCCCTGTGGCTTTTCTACAATAAATAAGAATAAGACTTTTGCTTTACCAACTTCCTTCCCTGTCTTAGAGTCTCTCTTTCTCTCCTTCATATTCATTGAATTGGCAGTGACTACAAAGCAGTAATATCAATTAACATAGCATTTTAATATTAAAATAACATCTATGTATGCATTTGGCACTAATATTTTTAGGTTTTTTATATTTAGTGTTATAAAGCAACATTTCCAGAAATATAAATAAATTGTTGAAAATGTGCAGATGGAAACATCAAAATAGTATAGTCATTTTTTCAGTTGTATCTAATCCTTCATGATCCCATTGGATTTTCCTTAGCAAAGGTACAGGAGTAGTTTACCATTTCCTTTTCCAGTTTATTTTGCAGATAAGAAAAGTGAGGCAAACAGGGTTTAGTGACTTGCCCAGGGTAACAGAGCTGGTAAATGTCTGAGACCAAATTTGAACTCCAGTGTTACTGACTCCAGGTCTGGCACAATATCAACTCTCCTAACTGACTACCCCATAATCAAATTAATACCTATTATATGAAGAAAAGCCATATTAGTAACATCTTTTTTGCTTTTCAGGGGAGGGGAGAAGGCAGGACAATTGAGGTTAAGTGACTTCCCAATGTCACATGGCTAGTAAGTGTTAAATGTCTAAGGTCAGATTTGAACTCAGGTTCTCCTCACTTCAGGGCCAGTGCTCTAGTCACTGTGCCACCTAACCACCCCCATTTTAGTAGCATTGAGTTGAAATCTTTTCAGCAGGACTGATAGAAAGAATCACTGAACTTGGACTCAGGAGATATAGATTCCAATCCAATCTGTCCATCTTGTGAAAAAGAATGTTCAAAGATAATGTTAGCAGTTCTTTCAGTCCTTTATGGTATGGTTCCTGTGACCAGAGACCTGTGGACCCAAGGATGGCAGCAAGGTGCCCTTTTACCATATTATCACTTATAATTGGGAGGTAATATATATTTGTTTTCAGGAAGACCTAGGCTCAAATCTTGCCTCTTATATTTGCTACTCGTGTGACCATGAACCCATTGTTTAACCTAACATTCAGTTTCCTCATCTGTATAAATGGAGTTTGTATTATCTGAAATACCTACCTCAGAAGACTATTTTGATTCTCACATTGAAGTTTTTTATTTTTGCCAAAGATCTTGACTCTGTGGTGATGGAGAGAAAGGGAGATATCACATTTTTTCTTTCATGATATGAATACTCATTGAAGAATAAGCCCCCATTTCAGTGTTAAATGGGCTGTCCCATCTAATTCTGGTCTTTTGTTTTACTTTGTAACAGTCCTTATCTAAAGACACCCATAAGAAGGCTCATATCCTTGAAGCTAAGGATATATTAAAATATTGGAAAATCTTTGAAACTAGAATATTTGAAAAATTAGAAAATCTTTCTTCTCCTGAAACACAGTAAACAACTTTGCTTCCCCACCTCCCCCAAACCCAACTCTCCAGGCCAGCTATTAACCAATTGTGAATCCAGCATGATACTGCTATTTATATTTCCTGAATACCTGTGGGAAATGGCTAATATTCAAGACTATTACCATAGGTTTTTTTAGCACATTTAATCCTATGAAAATATACTTCTCTACATCCTTTTTTTTGAGCCATGGGTTTTTTGTTTTATTATTATTATTTTTTAAATTTGTTTTCTTGTTTACATCATTCATTTTTATGAGATTTTTAAATTACAAATTTTCTCCCTGTCTTTCCCCAGCCCCCAACCCCAAAACAGCCATCCCACTGTAAAGCCCCTCCCCTGATCTGCTCTCTTACTTTCTGGTAGAGCAGGGAGGGTCTCCCTTCCCCAGCCCCTTTACAACTTAATTCCTAGTTGCAGGTATTTCAGAGTTTTAAATTCTAGATTCTTTAGATTCCTCCCTTGTCACCCACCCCCACTGGAAAGACAAGCAATTCAATACAGGCTGTGGATATGTGATTCTACAGGACATCTTCATAGTGGACATATTGTGACAGTGATCATATGTCCCTCCTTCCTATCCCTCCCCTCCTTGTTCTATTCTCCACCCTGCCTCTGTCCCTTTCCTGAAGTGTGTGCTTCCAGCATCCCTCCCTCAGACCCTGCCCTCCCCTCCATCATCGCCCCTCTCATCCCCATTCCCCCTACCATCATGTGTGGCATGATGCACAGTTTAGAGTTTATGCCATTTCTTCCCTAAGCCAAATTCAATGAGAGTAATTGAAAGTAAAGTTGTAACAGTTATCCCTTGCCTCTTCTATATGGGATAATTAACTCCATTTTGTCTCTCCCTGTCTCCTCTCAGTCTATTCCTCTCCCACCTCAGAATTTGCCTTTTAAAGTATCATCCCTTCGTATTCAATTCATCCTATGCCTTCTATATACACATATACACTCATGCTCAGATATGTATTCATACACATATGTAGCCTCCTATTTAGACATATGTGTAAGTATACTTATATATACATTTGTATTCCCTTCACCTATCCTCATACTCA
>JAQQSW010003343.1:0-14717 GCA_028646575.1 Pseudocheirus occidentalis | reverse complement strand
GGAAGATGAAAATTGAGGCACAGAAGGAAGAAGCATACATACAACCAATCAAGTTGTTTTTTCCCTTTTCTGCTAGATAAGACAGTCTGTGGACACCTACCCTATCTTAGTTTTAAGGCAGAAGATGACTAGCTGCTCCTTCTTCTCAGGAACAGTCCTTTGCCCTGCAATCTATACACTAAGTGTTAGAAATTGACTAGGGAGAGACCAGTCACTATTCCTCTGTTTGGTATTCAAAGCTCTTCATAACCTGCCCTGTTTCATTCACACAAGTTTCTCAGTTCCTTTATGACACTGCTCTCTGGTCCAGTCTCACTGGTTTCCTTATTGTTCCTCAAACAATATGGTACATGTCCCTACTCCAAGCATTTTCAATGACTATTCCCCCATGCTTGAAATGTTCTCCTTCCTGGTCATCACCTCCTGGCCTCCTCCAAGTGCCAGCTAAAATCCCCCTTCTACAGGAAGCCCAATCCCTCCTCATTCTAATGCCTTCCCTCTACTGATTATCTTCAGTTTATCATGTGTGTATCTTGTTTGGACTTTCTTATTTACATGTTGTCCCTGCATCAGATTGTGACCTCCTTGAGAGCGGGGACTGTCTTTTGCCTCTTGTTGTATCCCTAGTGCTTAGTACATTTTTTGTCACACAGTTGGTATTTCAGAAAATTTTACTGAATGTCTAGCTAACCAGTTTGGAGATCTCTGCTGAAGTATGTGAGGGGATGAAAATATTTTGAATTGTGGAGCAGAGTAAAGAGGAGAGGAGAAGAGAATTTAAGGAAAGGCAGGAGAGAGGAGGAAAAGAGAGAGAAGCAGAAAAAAAACAAAGGAGGGAAGAGGCAAGGAGAGGAATCATAGAATCATGTACTCTTGGAGTTAGAAGGGATCTCTGAAGCCCTATCAAGTTTAGAGAATAATTTGTTCTACAAGAAAAAAATTAAAAATGTAATTTTAAATTAAAGAGTAAAGAGTAAAGTAAAAAGTAAAGTAAAAAACCGTAATGATAATTGCTCACATTTAAACAGCATTTTAACATTTGTAAAGTGCTTCAAATACATTATTTCAGATGATTTTCACAATAACATTTGAGGAAAGTCTTTAACCTCATTTTACATACATTATGGGAATCTCAAAATCTTCACATCCCTAGGCCCTTTGATAGGCTTAAGTGGTTCTGAAAACCTTCCTTGATTTGAAAGTATACTCTGCCCCCTAATAGGCTGAATGTGGTCACATGGAGCCCATGGCAGGCTTGTTCTTCAGGAATGCCCATGCCTCATTACTTAGTGATTGGGCAGTGGGTCAAGAGGGCTGTGACATTCTCTGATCCAGAAGAAGGCTATATATGCCCTGATGTGAGGTTTTGCTTTGGGGCTCACCTTGGAAAGAATTGTGTGATTCTGCCAGATGAGACTCTGGGAAGACATTGAGCCCCTGGCTTTGAAAAACCCAGATGTTGGTACTTCCTTCTCTGGAAACTGACTAGCTATGGATGTTATGGTCAGAAGGTTGGAAGCCCATCTGCTGATCTGTTTCTCTGTCTGCTTGTAACTTCTGCTTGTAACTTGTTTGTATTGTGTTTGTATTCTCTGAAGTTCAGGGTGCTGACTCTTTCCCCTGAACTAGGTAAATGATATATGTTTGTTTGAGTCAAGTATGATTGTTAACCCATTTTGAGTTGAGAACCTGTGCTAGCAGCCATCCTGGGTATGCCAGGGTGCTTGCTGATACAACATATGAGGAAACCAAGTCATCATAACTCTCTGCTATGGCACTGCTATGGCCTAATGAAGTGTTGGGGATCTTGTGGTCTTGAGGCCATATACGTGACCTTCTAGGTCCTCAAATGTGGCTCTTTGACTAAATCCAACTTCACAGAACAAATCTGTTGGGTTTCTTAAACCTCAATCATTACCCAATTAAGAACTGGGAAGGAAACAAGGAGTTAAAGTTTCTAATAAAGAAGCTGAATTGGGCCTTACCAAGTACAAACCATGGCCTTGGGCTGGAATTCTGTCCATGGAGCATAGGATGAGCAATTCAGGATGCAATATGTTAAAAAAAAATCAGACTAAGTTTGAGGACTCCTAGCAGATAAGACAGAGTTGGAGAGGAATCTTTTGGAGCTGTAGGAACAAAGAAGACATTTGTTTGCTCAAGGATTGCCAGGATCAGTCTGCTTTTCAACTGAGTTTCAAACCTGCTTCACCAATGTAGAGCTAATAAACCTCAGCTGTCATTCAGCAACATCAGACTCTCTCCATGAATCTTACAAACTGAGCATCTTTGGAATTTGTCCGTAGTGCATCTTGACAGAGGGCATCCAACAACTCACAAACTCATAAGTCAGTCTTTCTTGGAAAATTAAAATGCAAATTTATTAAGCATAAAGGGAGGAAATTTTAGCTCAAAGTCAAATATGCAAATGATTATTCATCAAAAATGAGAAATTAGCTCCATGAGATAACTGCTTTACATGAAATTCTCATTTTAATTACAGTCAGATAGAAAAGATACATATAAAAGGGAAAATGAACCAATAAAGGAAAGAGATATGCACATTAATACAAAAAGAGACAGATACAAAAGTGGTAACAAATGGAGGTTACAACTTGTCAGAAAATACCTCTAGAAAGGAAAGACCAAGGAAAAAAATCTCTTCCAGGCTCTTGTTAGACAATTCTAGATAGGACTCATGGAAATTCCTGGTTGTGAAGGCTTATCTCTAGTGTCAACTTCTGCTAAGAAATCT
Organism: Pseudocheirus occidentalis; assembly: GCA_028646575.1. Lineage (NCBI taxonomy): Eukaryota > Metazoa > Chordata > Mammalia > Diprotodontia > Pseudocheiridae > Pseudocheirus > Pseudocheirus occidentalis. Next base: position 11,962 of record JAQQSW010003343.1, on the reverse strand, counting down.
TTCTTGATGCTGCAAATAACTAGCTCTCTCTATGTCTCTGCTTGTCTGTTCTCTCCAAATTATTTTGTATTTATTGATGTGTGTACATTCCATTTCTCCCCAGTAGAATGTACACCTCTTGAGGGGAAGTATCATTTTGCGTTCTTTCTTTGCATATTATACTTCCAAGAGGCAATATGAGGTTGGTCTCAAAGCAAGGAAGACTTAGGTTCTAGTCCCAACTCAGACCCATATTGGGTAAAATTTGACACAGACTGTGGGTATGTCCCTTAATAGCTCAGATTTTTAGGGAACTGAGACTTTTAGTTCTGGAATTTCAGAGAAGGTGGCTAACTGCTTGGGTGAAAGGAGTTTCCTCATCTTGGAATTCCTGATACCAAGGAAATCACAGGTCCAGTACCAATCCTTATTAAATTTCCAGGGCCTTGCACTTACTAAATGCTTCTTTTTGCTATAGGAAGTCTCAGTCTCCCAGCCCTCATGAAGAGCAAATTCCCAGGCAGAGCAAAATATTCACTCCAAGTCAAACTCTAAAAAATAGTGGGCACACTCCAAAATTATATCAGTACCAAACATCAGATAAAAAGAGACCAATTGGCTCCTGAACCTTCCCCAACTCAACCAGTGCCAGCTTTGCTCTTCATTTCTGTATTTTTCTCAAAAGTCAGTATACAGAGATATTTTCGACATTAATTCTTTCATATCATAGGAAGATACAAATTACTGCTATAAAGCCCTGTAATTCACAGTTCTCTTGTAATTGGATGTTTGGTAAATCACAAGTTCTCTATTTATTTCATCTTTTCTATATTTACAGGAGCAAGTTTCAAGGACCACAACATTATATGGTGTGCTTTGTTCAGGCTAATCCCCTGGTAGTTCAAGTTTAATACTGGAACAAAATAAAGCATTCATAGGTCACTTGATGGTTAACAAAAGGAGATGTACTTAGAAATAGCAAGAGGATATTCAGAAAGGATAAGCCAAAGTGGGGAGACTGCGACCCCATATGCGGCCCTCTAGGTCCTCAGGTGGGGCCCTTGATGGAAAAAGGCTGTACTTGAGGACCTAGAATGCTACATGTGGAATCAGCATTAAGTATCACTTGATTTCATTTATCTGAATGGAGTCCCCTTCCTGAAGTTACATAGCATAATCCAACAGCCAAGTACCTGACATCTCCCCTGACACTCCTTGGGACTGCATTGTACTCAGGTAATGAGGAAGCAGTGTCAATAGTCTGAGCCATTAGATCTGTGTGTGAACCAGCCAAATCTTCAAACATCCACCTAACATGCATGAGTGAGAGGAACATAGGTAATATGCAAGCAGATTTTGACCTTGCATAATTTTGATCAGTTTGGTCTTTAATACTTAGTTTGGTCAAGGGAAGAATCTTGTCCCAGTTTCATTAAGTCAAGTAGAATATTTGCTTTAATATTAATCAAAGGCTGGGTCTACAATTAGCCAAAGTGGGTGCTACCTTCAAGGGAGGAAAGTAATAGTATTGTTTTGAAGTCAGCAGTTTCCCAAGGGTGCTTCTCTTGTCTTTCCTATAGTTCCACCATGTATTCATCTGGGAATGATTCCAAAATAAGGGGTTCTCCCAGTATGGTTACAAATCTTAGAACACCACCATGTTTGATGAATCAACACTAAAGGCATTCAAAGATTAATAGAGAGCTGCATGGTGAGTACAAATAGACTACCACATGTTTCTAGCAATAATGGGCACACAAAAAAGTGATATAATAGATAGAGTTGAGGTGAATGCCTGAGAGCAGAAAGGCATGGTCATCTACCAGGCCAGCCTCTTACATTTGAGGTAAGAGGATGGATGACTAGACTCCAGCTCTTAGGGTCTAGATTTGTAGAACTCCTCAACCTTGAACTTCTTACCCTGACACTACCACAAGATGAATCTACTCTACTGCAGGTTAGCAAATTGAGGAAATAAGAACATCTACACCTTCCATTGGCCTTAGGTAGGTAGATACCATCACAGAAACCAAGTTCCTTCTCTAGCACCAGCTCTTCCCTTTGCTGCCCAGTCAGGGAATTAGGTCCACTCTGGTCCCAAGTTCAAATGGTCCGTCAAACTAAAACCCATTGCCTTATGCACAACACCATTACTTATTCTGCTCATTGTCATCAAATGTGTCTTAGAAAACAATGGGATTGAGTGTCTTAGGAGGTAAGACCCTTAGCATGTAAGCTGGAATATGTGGAAGAGGTATATACTCTACTTTGCTTCTGCCATTATGTTCTAAGAAAATAATAATCCTTCATCCCTCAAAAACCATGGGGAGTCTTGGTAATAATTGTAACAACACTATTTATAGAATACTTATTATATGCCAGGTGTTAAATGCTTTACAATTATTAACTCGTTTGATCTTCACAACAATTCTGAGAGATAAGTACTAATATTATTCCCATTTTACAGTTGAGGAAACTGAGTCAAACAGAGTCTGTGATTTTCGCTGGGTCACACAACTAATAAGTGTCAGAGGCTAGATTTGAACTCAAGTCTTTCTGACTCCAGGCTCAGCACTCTAAGCACTGCATTGCCTAACTGCTGCAGGATTCTACCAATACTTCAAATCTCTCCCAGCATATAATCCTCCCTTCATCATATTTCCAAAATTTTACTGATTTTTTTTTGTTTTTACATCATAAACATTTACAGATTACTTCCACTTCATGAGAAGTCTCTTGTAACAGAGTAAAACAGTTATGTAAAACCACAAAATTGATGAAGTTGTATAAAAGTGCATGAAACATTTACCATCTGTAGGGGACCTCCCCCCATATGTTAACAAAGCTATTTACTCTCTCTACCAACCCATTAAAAAATCTTTTTGTGACAAATATGCAGGCAAGTAAAACAAAGTCCCTCAATGCCTTATCTCTACCTGGCTTTCCTTCACTGTCACAGAGAAGCAAGATGGTCTCAGACTTCAGTAACCATCATGCACTCAGGTAGCAGGCCTTTCCTGTGAGGTCCCCACTCAGGAACAGGACTCAAAACATCAGGTCCAAGGAGGAGCAAAGTACACTTTCTACATGTGTTCTACCTTCTACATAGACATTTTACCCACTTCTTTCATTTGTTTATTAGGCAAAGGATCTGGAGACGAGTGAGTTCTTCAGACCTCTGGGGATATAGGGTAGACAGGTGGAGCAATGGATTAACTCCAGACCTTGAAACTGGAGAACCTGAGTTCAGATATGACTTCAGAAACTTATTAGATGTGTGACCCTGGGGAAATAACTTAAACTCTCTTTCTATTATCTTTCAGTTTCTTCAATGGGGAATAATATGACATCTGCCTTCCAGGATTTTTGTGAGAGTCAAATGAGATATTTGTAAAGCTCATAGCATGCTGCTTCGCAAATAGTAGGAGCTCAATAAATGCCTATTCCTTTTCCTTATTTATTGACCTAGTTGGACAATCACCCTACTGCTTCCAGCTTTTCCTCTCTTAAGTATGAAAAAATAACAATCTGACCTTTCCTTCTGCCATCAAAAGTCCTAAAGGTGCTTCTCTCTCTCCTAGTTAACTGGGACTTCTTCCATCCTTTGCTTAACAAACTTTCACCTCTTCCTCCCCTTATAGCTGTGATTAACTCTAAAGTGAAGCCCCCTTTTCCTTCTGACACTTTCCACCAAGCTCTGCCCCTATTGCTGCCCCCCTACCCCTGCCAATCCAGCCCCTGTCCTCATTTGTCCTTCTCTCCCATTGTGCCTTCATTCATTACCAAATACCTTTCCATCCCAGGCTTCTTTCTTCTTATTTTTTTTTTGTCCTACCTTTTTGTGTTAAAAGATACCTGGTTACCTTGGAAAAACTCCATCCCTGGTCATTTAGTCCAAGTCATACCTGAATAAGAAGTAGTAATCCTTTTTTGTTGTTATTCAGTTGTTTTGGTCATCTCTAACTCTTTGTGACCCCATTTGGGTTTTTCTTGGCAAGAATACTGGAGTGGTTTGCCATTTCCTTCTCCAATTCATTTTACAAATGAGGAAACTGAGGCAGACAGTGATGGGGTTATGGGACCTGCATGCCTAAAAGGAAAAGATCATGTCCCTGAACTTTCCCACACTGGCATTTTGCCTAAGGCATCCAGCCCATCCCAGTCTACCTAGATAGTCAATAATCCTTTTAATGTCCTTTCACTGTGGCTCTCAAACCATGTAACTCCTTTCATTGTCTGCATCTGGCCACTCCAAGTTATTTACCACTTCTCAATCTCACACAGATCTTTTAACTGCCTTTTCTTGTGTGTAAGTATCAGGCTTATCTCTACCAAACTTCAGATTTACTCAGAATCTGCCTACTATTGCTGATGTTATCATAAAACCTTGCTACTTTGACTGAAAAAAAGGCTTGAGTGCTCAAATTCTTTCAAGGCAGACCACCCGTACCCTTGCATTTTGGGGTTGCTAACACCCCAAATGTCAGCAGGCAGGGTTAAGTAACTTGCCCAGAGTCACACAGCTAATAATTGCATGAGGCCAAATTTGAACCTAGGAAGAAGAGTCTTCTTGACTCCAAGCCTGGCACTCTAACCACTGCACAAGCTTGATGATTTATTAAGTTCTAAATATAATGGTCTCTTCTTAATCGTCATCCTACTTGACCTCTTTGCAGCTTTTGACACTATCAACCATCCATTCCTGCTGGATATTCTTTAATCCAATATTTCTGAAGCCACCCATTCATCTTTAGTGATGAATGGGGCTTTAGTCTTCACTTTCTAAACAATCACGAAAGAAGCCTCATCAGGCTGGCCATGCATTCCACCTCTGGCCTTCTATTGGAAGTACGTATTGATCTTCAGCCTCTTCTTCTTACTGGTTAGCTCTTCACAGAACCTCCATTTTAAGGGAAGTGCTCAGACTAGTGATATATTCATTCCTTTCAGTGTTCTGTGCTTGTGACTCTGAACTCTCTCCATCTTACCACCAAAGGGGATACTTTTCTCTCCTCCTTTCAGCTTCCTTTTGTTTGTTGTCTTTCCTCATTAGACTGTACATTTAGGTCCAATTAGTAGAAATAAAAGATCCCCTCAAAGGGTCATACTATTCAAATTTCTATTGCATATATCCATTGGACTGGAACCAATTATATTTTATATATTTTACAATTTAGAATAGTAGACATTCAAATACATGCAACACTTCAGGGAATTCTTTATTTGTACTAATTAAGACATAGCTTAAGCTCCTTGAGGGCAGAAACTACCTTTCTTTACACTTCTATTTTTCTTCCCAGTAGTTAGCACTGTGCTCGCATATTGTGTTTAATAAATATTTATTGATTTGCATTGACTTCTGTCACTATACTCTCCTGGTTTGGGGAAATGACTTCTCAGTCTCCTTTGATGGATGACTATGTATAGCCTTCTGGCTAAAAATGAATTTCTCCTAAAATTTTGTTCCAGGCTGTTTTCTTTATATTCCTTTTTAGTTATTACATCTGCTCCTATAGGTTTGTCATATATGTGTTGTTACTCCACTTTTTCTCCTAAACTACATTCCTAACTTGCTTAACTTATTCCTAACTATTGGGCATCTGCCTGAAGTTTCCATAAGGATCCTAAATTTAAAGTGTCTAAAAAAGGAATTCATTCCCTTTCAATACCTACTCCTAAACCAAATTCCCCTTCTTCTGTCAAGGAAACCATCTTTCTAATTACCTGGGTTCACAAACCTTCTACACAGAAAATGAAAAGCAGAACCAAAATTTGATACATGTTCTCATTCCAGGGCCAATATCCTTCCTATTGTACCATGTTGCTGCCCAAATCCTTCATAGAATCACCATGCTAACAGAAACTACAAAAAGAATTTACAGTAATATTGAAAAATTAGAGGAGAAATAGATAAAAGAGAGAGAAAAACACTATGGAATGATGAATGAAACTAGAAGCCTATTCTTTGAAAAGACTAATGAAATTGATAAACCTTTAGCCAATCTTATTAAAGAGAGAAGTCAAATCACCAAAATATCAAAGAAGTTTAAAACAGAGCAAAACCAAAAGGAATAAAATAATTATCAGAACCTTAACCTTACCTTTTGTTCCTATCATTATGTGCCACTGAAAGTGAAAACAATAAAAGAAATAAAGAAATATGTTCAAAAATATAAAATACCCAAAGAGATAAGACCAAATATAGACCTCAAATAGTTCAACATCAAAATATAAAATGAAACTAACCATAAAGAATATACCAAAAGGGCAGAAAATCTACTGGCACTCATGAATTCATAGGATAATTCTATTAAATCTTTAAAGAACAATTAGAGGGGCGGCTAGTGAATAGAGCACCGGCCCTGGAGTCAGGAGTACCTGAGTTCAAATCCGGCCTCAGACACATAACATGCACACACACAAAAACCAGTCATGTGACCTTGGGCAAGTCACTTAACCCCAACTGCCCTCCAAAAAAAAATAAAGAACAATTAGTACAAATTCTACACAAATTATTCACAAAAAACAAGCAAGAAAGCTCCCTAGCACATGTCTTTTAAGAAATAAATGTAGACCTATTACCTAAACCAGGGAGGGATAAAGCCCTGAAAGAGAACTATAGACCAATAACATTAATGAATATTGACTCAAAAATATTAAATAAACTTCTGTCAAAAGAATTACAGCAATTCATACTTGAGTCAGTATCACTCATTATGAATTTGAATTGATACCAGTGATGCGAGGGCAGTTCAGCATTATAAAAACAATCATATTAAAAACAAAATCATCTAAAGCCACACGATTGTCTCAGAAAATGCAGACAAAATCCTTTGATAAAGTTATGCTTTAAAACCCTAAAACCTTCCGTTATGTTTAAAACCCTAAAAGCTACAAACACAGGACCATTTTTAAGCATCATAAAAATATCTATCACAAAACAAAATCAAGAATCATATAACATAGAGATAAATTAGAAGCTTTCATAATAAATAAAAGAATAAAGCAAGGATGACAGATCTCACCAATATTATTTGACATAGTTCTCAAAAAGCTAGTAGTAGGAAGAAGAAATTAAATGCAGAAAGATGAAAATGAGATACAGCTATAACTATTTGCTGATGACATAGGTTTTACTTAGAAAAATCCTAGAGCAGTGGTTCTCAACCTGTGGGTTTTGTTCAATTTGTAACAATGAAAATACATCCTGCACATCAGATATTTATATTACAATTCATAACAGTAGCAAAATTACAGTTATGAAGTAGCAACGAAAATAATTTTATGGTTGGGAGTCATCACAACATGAGGAACTGTATTAAAGGGTTGTGACATTAGGAAGGTTGAGAACCACTGTCCTAGAGAATCAGTAAATATAAAGAAAACTAATAGCTTTAGGAAAATAGCTATTATTTTTCAACTATATAGAGAATTGAGTTAAATATATAAGTAGTAGGGAGAGTAAATAGCTTTGTTAATATATGGGGGGGAGGTAAACGACAGATGGGAAATATTTCATGCACTTTCATGTGACTTCATCAATCTTATGGTTTATTCTATTATCCTCCTCTTTAAAGCTTCCTTTTCAGTTTTTGATCATTGCTTCCCTTCTCCCACTTCCCTGTACTCCTAGTCATTGCTTTTCATGGGGAGCATTGGATAGGATTTGTAATCATATACTCCAGCAAGGGAATAAAGATTCAAATTAGTGAAGTAGAAATAACTCTGACTTAGATTCCTAAGATGTGGGTTCCAATTCCCATTTTACCACTTATAACTTATGTGACATTGGGCAAGTCATTTAATTTCCTGGACTCCATTTTCTTCATCTGTACATAGGGGGACCATGGAGATTTTGGCTCATGCAAGAATGCTCCATGCACACCAGTGATTTTATGGATGATAGGTATGTATAATAAAGGCCAGAGGACATATGGTTAGCCTGATAGGCTAGGCTTAACCTAGCTCTCTCTATTTTTTTTTGCACCCATGTTTCTTTGCATGGCAACTGGAGCATTATAGAGTTTGAAGGCAGGCACTCAATACCATCTACACTCTATTGTTTTGCAATTTTGTTAGAGAGACCAAAACAGGTTGAGAAAATACAAGATAACCATCAGGAACACAATCAAAATTAAAAGTTATTGCTATCTTCCAGTCAGATAACTGACTGGAATCAAGTACTTCTAGAGACAACAGGCAGTTAGTCAACAGCTAGAGAAAAACAACTAGTCAAAAAATAGACTTAATGCTAGCCTGAAGATTTCCACTGTCATTTGTCTGTTGGCTTCTTCAATCAATCAACAAGAATTAATTAAGGAAATACTATGTACCAGGTACTCTGTTAGGCATTAGGGATACAAAGACAAATATGAAATAGTTTCCGACCTCAAGGAGCTTACAGGTTATCAGAGAATAAACATATTCATTCATAATTATATATGTAAGTCTATTGAGCCCTCACTCTATGGCAACCTGCCCATTTCCTACTAGCCCTGCTAGGTTTGGTCCCCAGAGGGAGGCTGCATACTTTTTACTTCTTGAGTCTAAAGTCTGAGGTATGGAGAATCCTAGTCCTATCACTCTCTAAAGTCCCTTCTAACTCAAAGGATCCTCTCAGGTAAATACTTGAAACAAAGCAAATCAGTTATATCACACAGATAGACAAGAGTCAAATAGACATATCAGAGCCAGAGTAGATAGGTTGACTTTTCAAATCAGCATAGTTTTACTTGACCCTTCTGAAAGGAATAACAAGTATCACTCCACTGAAGAGGAGTGAAATGATGGGCCGTTTCCAAGTAGTTCAGAAAGGAAAAAGTCTGTCTTCTCTCCTGAGGGCCAAGAGGGAGCTGAGTTTAGAAATGAACAGTGGTAGCCCAAAAACACAAAAAGGGCTTCCTAATGGAAAAGATAAGTCATTTGTACCACACCCATTTCTCTTTTCTCTCTGCCTTCTATTCCCAGGTAGTCTATAGTCAGATTACATTCTCATTGTGCTCTCTCTATCTTCTTCCTTCCACTACTCCTCAGACTCAAGCTCACTACAAGAACCTAGTTTCTCCAGGATCTTTGTCTTCTGATGAATATAAACAGGAATGCACGTCCATGATGGGGATTAAACTATGGCATCGGGCATCAAGAAAAATTACCAATGATGTCACTGTTTATAGAGAATGAAAAAAAATAACAGAAGCAATGAATCAATTAAGACATGTCCTCTGTGTGAAGAGCCTTGTGTTAGTCGCTGGGAGAAGACACAAATTTTAGATAAGACCTCTTTCTTGACCTGAAGGAGTTTACAGCCTAGGAAGAAATGGTTTAAAATCTGACTTGGCAACACTGAAATATTGCTAATTATGGGCATTTATATTAATTTCTTCTCATTTGTGCCAAATTATTTTGTTGTATAACAATAAATCATTAACATCTGTCAGATTACCTTTGTTGCTTTATTCAACATTAAACTCTGGATCTTTTCAAACTTCTGTGGCTGAGTAGCATAATATGATGATTGACTCATGATATGAAATACTCTCTTAATAGAGAGAACATATGATACCTTTTGGCTGGCAAGAAAAGACCTCCTCAGGTCAGGACGAAGAGTGGGCCAATGATCAGGTAAACAGAGAGTATATTATTTTAAAAATACTGATTTTTGCCATCAGTCAAGTCAGTAAGAACTTAGTAAATGACAGCTATGTGTTAGGCACTATGCTAAATGCAGAGATTACCAAAAAAGACAAATCAACAGTCTCTACCCACAAGGAACTAACAGTCTAATGGGGGAAGACAACATATAAGTAACTATGTACAAATAAGATATATTCACAATAAATTGGAGATAATGTAAGAGGGAAGGCACTAATGTTAAAAGGGATCAGGGAAAGACTTCTGTAAAGGGGTATAATTTTAGCTGAGACTTAAAGGAAGTCAGAGAAACCAAGAGGTAGAGACAAGGGAGGAAAACATGCCAGGCAAAGGTGACAGCCAATGAAAATGTACTGAAGTAGGGTGATGAAGGGTCTTTTATTTTCTTTTTTTGCAAGCAATGTTAAGGAAATCAGTGTCAGTGGTTCCTGGGATACATGAAAGAGAGTAACATGAGAAGGCTGGAAAGGAAGGAGAGGGTAAGGTTATGGAGGGCTTTAAGAGTCATACTGAGAAAAAAAAGAGTCATACTGAGAATTTGATATTTGATCCTCTTGTATCAAGCAGGTTCAGATAATGTAGAATGTACATGCACTTTACCTAACAACAGCAACTAAAAATGAGAATTTATTAAATGCCTATTATTTGACAGAAAGTTTATTGGGCATTGAAGATGCAAAGACAAAAACCCAACAATTCTTACCTTCAAGGACCTTATTTTGTTGTTGTTGTTGTTGTTGCATCGTTACACTCATATCCAACTCTCTGTGATTCCATTTGGGATTTTCTGGGCAAAGATAATGGAATTATTTGCCATTTCCTTTTCCACATCATTTGGAGGGTGAGGAAACTGAGACAAACAGAGTTAAGTAATTTTCCCAGGGTCACATAGCTAATAAGTATCTGAAGTCAGATTTAGATGCACAAAGATAAGTATTCCTAACTCCAAGACCAGTGCTCTATCCACTGTGCCATCTAGTTGCCCCTTCAACAAACTTAGAGTCTAATGATTAGTTTTTTATTATTTGTTTGTTTTTAATTTATTTATTTTTAGTTTGCAATATTCACTTCCACAAGATTTTGAGTCCCACATTTTCCTTCCACCTCTCCCCTCCACCACCTAAAGAGAGCGTACATTATAATTACCCCTTCCCCCCATCTGCCCTCCTTTCTATTACTGCCCTCTTCTCTTAGCCTCTTCCCTTCTATTTTCCTGTAGGGCAAGATAGATTTCTATACCCCATTGCCTGTATATCTTATTTCCCATTTGCATGTAAAAACAATTTTTAACACTTATTTTAAAAAAAACTTTGACTCCCACATTCTCTCCTGTCCTCCTGCAATGCCATGCACCAGCAGATTCCACAAAGAATGCTACTGTGAACAGCTTTTAAGATTGATATTACACAGTAATAGTGAGCACTCTGTTTATTCCACTACAAATCAAGTCAAATGTTCACAATATAATACTTGCAACATTACATCTTATCACAGAAAGTCACAACATGGTGTTCATAACAGCTTAACATTAGAATCGCCACATAGTTTTCACTACAGTAGCCACAATATTTAGAACAAGGAACAAAAGAATAATCATCTGGTTTCCCTGATGGGGAAACCCTTCTCACTTAATCATTCATTCAATCAATTCACAATATATCAATCTTCTACTCATGGGGCAACCGTTAACTTAATCAGTCATGATAACAATAATCAAACTTCTACTCATGGGGCAACCATTAACTTAATCAGTTACTCATCTAACAGTCAGTCGCTAAGCTAGATTCCGTTACTAAATATCATTAATCACTAGTACAGTCATTAGAAAACCACACAAACTCTCTACCCGTTGGTGTCCAGCAAACCTCAGTTTTGTCCAAGGGGAAGCTTTTTCATCATCTTGACTCTGAGTGGTCTCTCTGATTCCCTGGATCCCCTTCCATGGTTCCAGCTCCCTCCTGAATCCACCAGTCATCTGGATCCAGAAGGAGACAGTTGCAAGGTTCTCATCCAGTCCTCAGAGGTAGACAGCTCCCAGGTCCTTGTCCAGTCTTCAGGGCAATCCCCGGCACACACTGAAGTTTACAGGGTCCTGCACATCTCAAACCTTTCACCACTTCTCTTGCCTGGAACTCAAGGATCAGCCAGGCAATGAACAAACAAAGTCTTACCCAGGTCATGCTTCTTCAGTCTTCCAGCAGTTCAGGTGGCCCTAGGACCCAGAAGGAATATTGGCTTTCTGTTTGGCCTTCACCAGATTCTGGTCTCAGGAAAACTCCATCTCAACTCTCAGTCAGCTTCCAGATGCTGGGAGAGAATCTCTCTCTCTCTC